>CAUYQG010005990.1:0-11203 GCA_963574415.1 Tarsius wallacei
ACACCCAACACAAAATGAAAGAAGAAAAAGAGAAAGAAAAGAGAAAAAATAGGAATTCAAATTGAACCCTCACATGTGTATTCACTCACACATTAAACTATAAAAAAGAGAAGAACAAAAAGCAAAACCAAACCAACAACAATAAAAAAAACCCTGAAAGATGAACACTCAATCACTCAAATACACACATAAACTGAAAATTTAAAAAAAAAGAAGAGAGAGAAAAGGGGGGGATGCAGATCGAACTCTTACATTCATGCACAAAGGAAACATATTAAAAAATTTAAAAAGCTAACAAACAAAAAACCTCTTCCTTTTGTGGCAGGTTCTGTAATTGTTCCTTCAGCTGCTTCTCTGCTGTCTTTTGCAGAGCTTGTGCTTCATTCACAATCTCCCCAGTGTCTGGCCCAAGGAAGGAGGAGGGGACAATGAGGGTGGGTGGGGCTGCAGTCCTTCCCTCCAACTCTAGTATTGTCAGGAGTATCCCTTCTAGTGGGGAGGTACAGAATTGTCTCTTCCCCAGGTACTGGTTGGGGGCACCCCAACCAGACTTTTCCTGGATTGAAGTCCTCCTACTGTGGCTGATGTCCAGGCTCCGCCTGGGTTCATTACTCTCAGTTGTGTCCAAGCTGTGTGGGTCTAAGGTTCAAAGGATTACTGGGGAGGAGGTGATTGGGTCAGCCCCAGACTTACCACTGATCTCTTTGGAGGTCTTCCTTGTTCTTATCTGGCCATACCATTTTTCCCATTGCAGAATCAGGGTAGGAGATGGGACACCTCAGTTTCAGTACTCATCCTCTCCCTCTGTGCTTTCAGGATATTCCCTCTGGGTCATGATCAATCCCTGAGTAGTTTATCTGCTGGTCACAGAGATTGAGTCTGTCACTCCATGATGAACAAGCTAGAGCACTTTCCTGCCCCATTTTCAAGATGGTGACAGGGTGCCTCTTTTGTCTTCTCCAATGGGGCTCTGCCTCTGAGCTCCCTCACTGTGCACCTTCCATAACCCTTGCTTTTAGTGTCTGGCCAAGTGCTATAGTGGTGAGGCAGAGCCTGGAGCCAGCAGTCTCTCCCGCTGCTGTAGTGAAGCAGAACCTGGAGTCAGCAGTCTCTCCCAGCAGCTTCTTCCTGGGAAGGCCTTTGTCAGTTTAAAAAAATGATGCTCGGCTTCTGTGACCCAGGAAGTGCTAGAAACTAAGCGGAGTAACTGTGGCACCAGCCACTTCACAAGGAAAGTCTTGGTCACTTGCTTGAGCCTCCACTCAGTCAGTCTATCCTGGCAGCTTCTTCCCGGGAAGGACTTTGATGATTTTTAAAAAATGGTGTTTGGCTTTTGTGCCCAAGGAAGCACTAAGGTCTAAACAGGCAGCTCTAAAATTCTTAGTTAAGTAAATTTTAGTGGAATATAATCCAACTCATCCATAATCCACAGTTTAATTGTTCTTGGAGGATGTCTTCTGTTCTCAGAGTCTGCTCCATGGTCTACTTGTTTTCTGTATTTTCTTAACTCAGTACCTGGAAAGCCCCTTACGTCTACTCCACATTTCTCCACATGAACCATGGGATCCAGCATATAACAGTTTAAATCCATATTTTTCTTCTGCTCACCAAATCCAAAGGAAAAATGTCCTAATATCTTCTCCTGAATGATGGATACTCAAATATGCAATGCCCCAAATTTTAAACAAAAATTATTATCTTGGCCTCAGATCTGTGACTCTTCCTGGAATTCCAATGTGAACTCACATATTCATGTAACAAGTATCCTGGTGCTAAGATTTCAGCAGGAGAAGTACACAGTGAACAAAGCCACTAACTATGAAGAAATATCCTTCTGTGGCTGACACCACTCTGGCCAGTTATTCACTCTGGGGCACTGAGCCCACTGCTGATAGCTGAGAGACACACATTCCTACAGCCCCTGAGGAATGCATTCATTTGTTCAGAATCTGATGGTGTTCCTGCTACCACAGAATAGAGTCAATTTCACTGGTCTTTCTGATGACTGGGATCTCACTATAGGACAGAGAGAACAGAGCAGAAACAGAACTTTCCCATCCTTCAGAAGAATCCCTGAGGGTATCCAGACACCTGATAGTGAGGAGAGAACTTAGTCATCAGGCACTGTCTCTGCTGCTCTATATGTGATGGAGAAAGACCAGCAGAGACCCCACAGCCCTGGAAAACTGTCCTGGAAAGGATAGAAGGAGGGAAACAAAAGGGGAAGTGGAAAAGGATGCCTGGGTGGGCTGGGTCTCTTTCCCCTGCCCAGATACAGAATTCTGCCTTTCCACTGCTCTCCAGCTTTTCTACTGTCTTTTGCTCCCAGCCATCACTGTGGTGGCCACAAGCACCCTGGCCCAGAGTAATACCTTGGAACCTCTTTCCTGTGCTCAGCCTCAGCCCTCATTCTCCTGCAACCAAAACCAGGGTTGCAAACACTGACACATCCCCTCCCATGGTTTCTGATGTAGCTCAGGGGATGTTTTGTGCTCTCGCTAGACACAAAAACCCTCTTCGGTGTGTAAGGCCATCTTTTGTGCTCTAGAATACTTTGCTTCAACCTTCCCCACTTTCACTCAGTACCAAGAAGTCAGCTCCCTCTTCAGGTATGTAAAGTGATGGTTCAATTAAATCTCAGTGTAGAGAAGTAAAGGACAGTGACAAGTCCCAGACTCGTGTGCCATCCAGGGAGGAGAGAGGTATGTGACACACTCAATCACAGCTGGAGCCTGTTGTCAGGTTCCCATGCCTGTGACAAGCTCTGGCCTCAACCCAGTGACTTTCCCCCATGGTGTGGGTCACATACATTCCCCCAATCTCAATTGCTGCACCACTTACCTGACACCTCGTCTCTCATGTGTATAAAGCGACCTCTTCCTAGCTGGGCCCTCTGCCTTCATTCATTTGTTGTCTTCTTTGAAGAAGGTAGATTTTCCTCCTAAATCTCAAATCACAGTCTGTGTCTTCTTTGTTTAAAACCTAATCACTTCCTATTGCCCTGCCCTTTCTGCCAGTGTCCCCTCCTACATGCCCTATTATGCCATATTCCTATTGATTTGCTGACCCTTACTCTTCTGTGTGGTGTCACCCTCATGAAGATCGGGGCCCTCTCTGTCTTGTCAACTCTGTATCCTGAGCCTGACATACAGTAAGTGCTCAGTAAATGCTAAGGATGGACACACTTCTCCATTAGCCAACATGCCTGAGACAGGCCAAGCTGGACTCTGTCCCTACTTGGCCCTGATCCATCGTGGACTCGGTCCTGAGCTAGCCTGTCCTTGCTACCAAAGACTTTTGGATTCATTAGATGCACTCTGACAATGTGCTGCTTCCAAGGGCTCCCTCTGAAGTCAGGCTCTGGGGAGCAAAGCTGTATTCTCTAAGTCACTGTCCTTGGCCTGAGTCCTGGACCCAGGCTAGGGGCAACACCAGCAGACATACCCACAAAACATAAATGACCCAGCTGTCCTTGCTGTGAGTGGCTGGTACTACAAGGAGGTCACACTTCTGGGAGGCCTGGCACACTCCTGTCTCACTTCTGTACAGGCTACAACACTATGGAATCCTCAAAGAGGCAGTCTAAAGACATCAGTAGTGATCAACCTTGAGCTAAGCCTGAAGTCCTGATATATTCAGGAAGGCCACATGGCCAGACTGGTACCCTGAGAATTAAGTTTGGACCCCCCTCGGGTGGATATTGGCTTCTTTAAATAAGAGGATTTGGACATTGCTTAGACTTTATTGATAGCAAGACTCAATCCCAAGATCCACATTGGTACTGCTTCCAGTGCAGGAGATGGGGACCAGCTTACTATGGAGTCCGACTACGCAAGTTTTTAAGTTAGTCCTGACTGTGCCAGGACATTGAGGGTCAGGAGAGAGACCCAGGGTAGGCAGGGAAGGTCAGTGGACTAGAGGAGCATGCAAGAGCCTCGAGCCCTTCAGTGTCGTCCCTTGTGCCCAAACTCTACCTACCTGACCCTGAGGAGGGTGAGGAGGAGAGGTGTCCAGGCCATGGAGGAGATGTCTCCACATATCTCTGTTTCCTGAGCCACATAGCCCATGGGGAACAGCCCCGTTGTCCTGCTGTCTTATCCCCTTTGAAATTCCTGGGGTAAGAAGACTCACTGCAAACCTCTCTTGCCTCCTCAGCTGCCCCTCACATAGGATTCTGGGTCGTTCTTCTTATGGACGTGTTGGGCTGGAGGTGGGAGGGTGTGGTCAGTGACTCTACAGGCATCCTGGGAGGACACAACTGCTGGGCCCTGTGGGCACTAACAGAAACAGGGAGACAGGTGCCTGGGATCCTACCTAAAAGTTCAGTCATGAACTCCCTTCCTGATGTGTTTAGGAATCCATGGATGTCTCTTTCCACTTGAATTCCCACTAGAGCAGCTCATAAGGCAGAGTGGTGGGCATTGGGGTCATTAATGAGCTTGTTTGTGTGTTCAGTGGAGGAGGAGGGAGGGGGTGGAGAAAAGGAAGAGAAAGGAGATGGAGCTAACTGTGGTGAGAAAAGAAAATCAGCTGACTTTGGGGTTCTTTAGAAGTAGGGTATCCAAGAGGTTCAATAAAGAAAAAGAAAATATGAGAGTCAGCATCCAAGGAAAGATCTAGAAAAATTCCAATGGCTTTCCTGACATAAAGACCTTGGTAATTAACTGAGGAGGTTACAGGGGAGAAGGGAATGGTAGGAAAGGGAGAGACCCAAGAATTGAGAAAAGGAGTCATGAATCAGAGATGGGGATTAGGAGAGGGTGAGGATGGTCCACACTTTGGAAGGAAGTGGAGAAGAAGCTGGCAAGGATACTGAACAGGAGCCAGAGGGGATGTCACGTTTTTTGTTTGTTTTTGTTTCTTAAAGAAAGTGGAGCTTCTCCTAGTTCTGCAGCTGTCCTGTCTATGTGTCTCCCTGCATTTAGTGTGGGGTTCTTCTAGAATCCAAACTCATCAGTTTGTAATATTACAGATTTCTCTTAGGTTCTTTTCTGCCAAGAATTCTCTTCATTTTATACAATTCTTCTGGATTTGTTATTATTATTTTCTAGTGACAGGATCTTTCCCTACTGCCTAGGCTGGAGTGCAGTGATGAGATCAAAGCTCATTGTAACATTAAATTCCTGTGCTCAGGTGATTCTCTTGCCTCAGTTTCTTGTTACCTGAGATTAAAAGTGCATGCCATTGCAGACTAATTTATTTTCCATTAATTTTTTTATTTATTATAGAGATGAGATGAAAGGTACCTATAGAAACCTATAAAAAACTTAGCTTATTCTTAGTTTAATCTTTTTGCCTCAGCATACCATTAGAAAGCATTCAGACTTTCTACTGCAAAACAAGCAGCAGCCTAACCCATCCCCCCTTGGCAAATCTCCATCAGATGCAAGACCAGGACAACCCAAACTTTCAATTCATGGTTTAGCATAATAATCTCTGTAAACTTTTAGGTTCCTTGTCAAGGCTGAAGATCAAAGATCACCCTTTGGCTGGCCAAAGTCATAAAAGTAATAACACGACCACCTTTGGTCAAGGAATTTGTGAGTTGCAAATGTTTGAGTTTGTGAATTGCAAATGTCTAACAAGTCTCTTGCAGAAACCCCCCCCACCCCCCAGGGTTAACCTAATCAGCCCTTTGTGACCTATGTGACACAAATAAATCCCACCATGGCAGCAATCATGTGACTAATCCACCCTGCTGTCCATCACCTGATGTCAGTACTTGAGCTTGCCTGCCCACCACCTAATCACCTAATCACCTTAATGATCTTCCCCTATCTAGGGGAATGGTTAAAAGGACTCAACCACAAGCAACCAGCAGCCATTGCCTTGTTAGACTCTGGTGTGGCCATGTGCTCTTTGAGCTATGGCTGTTGTCTTACTTCCTGGCTTTGGCCCCCTCCCCCACCTTGGGGAGGTGAATCTTCTTTCTCCCTTCTCTCTTTCTAATTTACTTTTAAATAAAGTTTTCTTTCTTAACCTCTTCTGTGTGTTGCAATTCTTTGCAAATACTCAGATCTCTGGGTTATCAATGTTGTGCCTCCCCTCACCCCTCCAGCATGCCGCCCTCACCCTATCAGGACCCTAACATGAGATATCACTGTGTTGCCTAGGTTAGTCTCAAACTCCTGGCCTCAGGTGATCCTTTTGCCTCAGCCTCTTAAAATGCTGGGATTACAGGCATGTGCCAATGTGCCTAGCCTGGATTTATTATTATTAAAACATATGTGTGTATTTAGTGTGTCAGAAACAGTTTAGAAAAGTAGATACTTTGAGCTGGGTGCAGTGGTTCATGCCTGTAATCCTAGAACTTTTGGAGGAGGAGGTGAGAGAATTGTCTGAGCCCAGGGGTTTGAGTCCAGCCTGGGACGCTTGGCGAGACCTCATCTATATAATAAATAAAAAATTAGCCAGGCATTGTGGTGCATGCCTGTAGTTCCAACTATTTGGAAGGCTGAGGTGGAAGTGTGGTAGGATGCGGCATATGCTCAGATATATTTCTTATATGATTGAGTGAATAAACACAGAGACACATGCAGCAGTTGACCTCACCTGGGCTGACTGAATGTCTCCCACTAGCCCAGCGACAGGATGGGGGTTGATAGCAGTTAGAGATATTTCCTTTTGAAAGGCAAATTGCAACTTTAAAGACCCGCCAGGCAGGTTTTGTTTAAGAAAGGCCAAATGGCCCAAAGACTGGCCATTCAATGGAAATGCAAAGGAGTAACTAATTCACAGACTTATCCAAAACCCCCCTTCTCAAGTTGATGGTTTACAACCCGGCAGTTCCTGAGAAACCATTTGTTCTTTGAAAAATCTGGTTTTGCTAAATACAACCTTGTAAGATTCAAAAAAAAATATGTAATCACTCAACACGAACCCCTCCCTCACCTAAACAAGGGTATAAGACCCCAGTTCTCTGGATCTGGGGTGCTTGACTTGGACATATTAGACCTTCGGGCCCTCTGGGATGGCCAGCGTAATAAAATGCCACTTCCTATGATAGTCTCAGTGTCACGATCTCTCTATTTTTCCTGCAACATTTCTGGTGCGTTGGCCGGGAAATGGGGAGTTTGGAGACGGTGTGTTCCACCTCCTTTGTCATTGAGGTACGACCTCCAGGGCAATGGGAAGAGCAATCTCGCCTGGCGCGCAACGGACCTTTTGATCCATAGGAGGGAGGCCCCTCCCGGCGCACTGAAGCTCAGACCATGAAAGCACAACAGGAACCCAAGAGGCGAGGAACTTGCATAAGGATGACCACCTGACGGAAAGGACAGAAAGACCACCTGACAGAAAGGGTAGGAATAAAGGCCTTTACATAGACCTGCCAATGGATGGCAGCAGGGGAGCTTGATCACTTCCCGGAGCCCAGTAGTAATCTCCAGCCTGAAGGAAAGGGCTGAAAGGCAGTGGAAGGAAACACTGTCTGAAGACGAACCTGTAGGCTCCTAGGACTAGGACGGAGAGTTGAGAAATGTGCTGTGTGATTGTGTGTGAATGAGATGGACGGACGGACAGAGAGAGGGCTCTGCGTAAAGTTAGTCTTTTTTGGGGGTGTACCAACCTGCCAATTGCTAAAAAGTGTCTGAGATATCTTCGCAAGAATATGACTGGAGGGGGAGAAAGCAGATGTTTCCCATACCTCTCATTCTCTTATTTGTGTGTGTCTGTTGCTTTAAATCTGCTAAGAAGCTGGTTGAGTTATTATGCTTTGTTTAATGGGACAGGTTGTCTTTTAAAAACTTGATTGGCCCGTGTTTCTTTATGTCATTTTATGTCCCCCTTTATTTGTGTGGTGTTTTCTCCCAACCCGTTGGCACTGTTAAAGTTTCTGCCTTTTGTTGTTAAAGTTGTGGGAAAATTGACTGCTGCATATATGAAGTGCTACCGGTTACCTTAAATTCTTTTCGGGGACCATGCCCCCTCCCTTTCTTAGCCTGTGTTCTCCTTCATAAATTCTAAAGGAGCTCATTCTAATCCACCTTTAAAGAAATGTAGAAATGTCTCTTATATGCTACTTAGCCTTTTGCTGACTCAGTGCAAGTTAATGTTAATGCTAGCCTTGGAGAAAATAATTTTGTAATCTTTCTCTGGTAACTAAGGGAACGAATAGGCTGTTCTTGTTTTTAAATGCTAAAAGCCAGGTTAGTTGAGAGTGAGTCTGTTTCTAAAGGTTTAGGCTTTGCCTAAAATCATAATCAACTGCTGGTCCCTGTGAAACTGTTGGGAAGTCTCTTAGAGTCATGTGATGTATGCTGAGTCCCTGCTTTATATTGTAATGCTAAATAACACTGCTGCTTGCTTTTTGGCTGTGCCTAACTAGCACACCTCTTACAAGACTGGTAAATCTTTGAATGCTGAATACTTTGCAGGACTTGATAAGGCATGGGAACTGGCCATTCCCACCTGAGTAAGTCACCCTGTAAGTTCAGTATTTTACCTAAGGGACAGGTCAAGTACTTGGCACACTGTGGAGCATAGAGTAAGACCTAATCACTTTCATTTAATTGTCCACGTCTTATGACTAAGGCTGCTGTTTAGTAATTCATGAGGATTTTTGGCAATTTTGCCTGTTCATAATTAGGAATAAGTGGAACAAATCATTTTGCATCAACATGATCTGTTCACTCTAATAAGGTTTTGTACCAGGCCATTTTTGTAGACATCATTGGAAAGTCGTGGAGAAAAAAAAAAAAGGAGGCTTCAAGGAAGTCTGAGAACACTCAGCCTGGAAAAAGCCATTAGGGTTCCAGGGATTCCTGGTATTGCTGTTTACAACTTTATTTAGTTATTTGTTTATTTTAGAATTCTCCTTTGAGGAATAAATTGCAAGTGTTCAGAGCAAATTCTGGGTTTTGAAGAAAGGTGACCAAGAGAGTGTGTAGTGGTCTGTGCCATCAAACACCCCCAATGGGACAGATTTTGAATAATTAGAGCAAATTAAAATTACATGGTTTAATAATAATAGTAAGTGCATTATTAACAATCAAATTTAAACTATAATAATAATAATAGTAAGTGCATTATTAACAATCAAATTTAAACTCACTACTAGTTAGCAAATAATACAATTTGGAAAGGAACAAAACTATCTGGCAATTAAATTCACTTTGTAGACCTAAGGAAAAATAAAATGGTCAAAAGTTCTATATGCAGAGGCATTTAAAAAATTTATTTCACTACTTTGCAGACAAGATTATATCCTATAGAATATTAAATGCCAAACTCCAGAGACAATACCAAATTCCCAATTATAGAAAGCCTCTGAAGTTCTTAGAAACTGAAACATTAGAACAAAAAAAGGAGAAGAACTCCAAAATGAGCCAGAGGAAAGGTAAATAATTTGGAACTCCAAAATGAGCCAGAGGGAAGGTAAATAAATTGGAACTCCAAAATGAGCCAGAGGAAAGGTAAATAAATTGGAAGTTGCCACTAAAGGCAAAGTTCCAGCCACCCAAAAGAGGCCTGATAAGAATAAACCTGCTAAGGGGGATGGTCTCAGCTGTTATAAATGTGGTTGGCCTGGGCACTTGAAACACGATTGTTCTTGATGGCCTAAGCCCCCCAGGACCTTGTCTAACATCAGGATTAAAAGCCATTAAAAGAGATGGTGCGGCCTCTCCCAAAGGTGGGGGGAAACACCTAGCTCAGTGATGGTGGCTGTTGACTGAATGGGGAGGGGCACGGCCCAGTGCAGCACTTTGTTTGCCATCCACCCAGAGAATTCTTGGGTCTGTATGAATGTGGCTGGGGTCCAAATTAATTTTTTAATTAATAGTGAGGCTAAGTTTCTAGCCTTTGTGCTCATACTGAACTTCTTTCTCCTAAAACCTGTTCTCTAGTAGGAGTTAAAAGGTGTTCCAAAAGTTAAATGTTTCACCTAATGATTACTAAAAGGTGAATTCAAATTATAACTGTAAAAGGTTGTCCATGAATAAATAGAAAGGAAAGCAAAAAGCAAAGGAAAAATATAAAAAGGTTGTTGGTATACAAATAAGGTTTTAGTAAAAAAACAAAAAAGAAAGGAATATAAGAAAAATATTTTCATCTAAAAGGAAATCTTATATGGTACATTTCTGTCCTATAATAAAGTAAATAGTTATGAGAATTTTTTAAAAGGGATAGAAAACAAAGATAAAATGGTATAAGCATGCCAAAATGGTATGAGAAAAGTTTATAGGAAAAAAATGTATATGTACAGAAGAAATTCTATAAACAATCTAGGCATAATACAGTCTTTTCTGAATGCAAGTCTCCAAACATTTTCAGATTTCTCTTCAAATTTTATATAGAATTTCCTTAAGTGCCTAGTTCAAATTATAGTCTAAAACAATCTGTCAGGCTACCATTATAGTCCAGAAATACAAAAGCTGGTACTTGTAATAAAGCCACAGAAATTAAAGTTTATCATTTAAGTTATGCTAATAACTTCAGGTCTTGTAGCTTTTGTACAAAAGGGAATCAGCCACTGCCTACAATTGTCAAAAATGTATGCCTGACTTTATTCCTTTTATTGAGCTAGAATCCAGTAATTTCATGCCTGCATAATGGCCATGCAAAAATTCCAGCCAGTGCCTGCAAACAATGCCACTGCTGAAACAAATCTGGATGCCTCAAGTCAGACAGGGAGAGATTTTCGATCTCTGGCTAGGCAGGACTGCACCTATTATCAGCTCTGAAGAAATTACAGAAGACGGACCTTCACCCCTCAGCACCCCAAATGGTTATGGGATCGAAAAATCTCTAAAGAATAAATAACTAAGGCAAGGTAGCTAGCACAGGCTAGACATTAAGAAATTTCCTATAGGTAGATTTTAAAAGGTGTTCAAACATTTCTACTGCAGGCCAAGTGGCAACCTTTACCACCTCTTGGCAAATCCAGGGAAAACTCCATCAGATGTAGAACTAGGACAGTACAATCTTTCAATTTGTGGTTTAGCATAATAATCACTAGAAATCCTTTGAAGACACGAGTAAACTAAACATGGGTATTTGGTATTGCATCACTCAGGATCCAAGTCCCTGAAATGGAATTCATTAAAAATTTGAAATTGTTTATTGGTAGGCCTTTTTCCTACACCTCTGAAGGAAATAGAGCCACAAACCTAAATGCTCATAAGGAAATGTGTTGTCCATTTGGAACAAATTTTAATCACAGTTTATAAGCTTATTTCACTAGACACTTCCTGGACCATGAAAA
>CAUYQG010005996.1:0-40093 GCA_963574415.1 Tarsius wallacei
AGGCACCAGATATATTTAGTTCTGGATAATATGAAATAAAAATGAGGGCCAGGCTCGGTGACTCAGCCTGTCATCCCACCACTTTGGGAGACCGAGGCGAGTGGATTGCCTGAGCCTACGGGTTCAAGACCAGTCCGGGCAACTTGGCAGGACCTCGTCTCTACAATAAATCAAACATCAGCCGGGTGTGGTAGCGTTCCTGCGGTTCCGGCTACTTGGAAGGCTGAGGCAAAAGGATCACTGGAGCCCAGCGGGTTGATGCTGGGATGGCCATGAGTGTGCCACTGCACTCCAGCCTGGGCGACAGAGTGAGACTGACTCAAAAAAAAAAAAATTACATATGTTACTATTATAATTTACATAATTTAAACATGTTGAATCCTTTTTTACCCACCATTTTCTACAGAATAAAATATAAACTTCTTAGCTTGGTACTTACAGCTCTCAACAATTTGTCCCCAAACTACTTTTTGCCAGTCTTCTAGAAGTGTCTGTTGATAGAATTGAGCTTCACCTTCAGTTCTCCTATTTATACTTACTTGAGCCCAACTGTTCTCGCCAAATTTGCTTTCATGTGTTTGACCTTTGGGAGTGCCCTTTCTTTGCCTGAAACGTTCTTGCACTTCCCTTTCATTCACTAAAATCCATCTGAGCTGTGAAGCTCAGATTGAGTGCTACCAAGGAGAGATCTCCCTCCCTTGAATTACTGTATCACATAATATCTGATACTCAAGACATGAATATTAGCACATGGAGGAATTAACCCTCATAGTCAAGTTCAAGGTTGTGTTTAGTTTTCTTATTTATGAAATGGGGACATAGTACCTATTACATTAGGTTATTGTGGAAATTGGATGAGATAAGTATGAAAAGCACTTAGCATAATACTAGAGCATGGTAATTCATAGCTCCAAAAAGCTAGTATTAGGATTACCTTTTTCTAACCCACTGACATCTTATCTTCCCATGTAGACAGTTACTCTTGGAGACCAGAAACTGCATGCCATATGTTCTATATCCTTTAAACTCTTTTTTTTTTGAGTCGGAGTCACTCTGTCGCCCAGGCTAGACCTGCTGGGCTCAGGCAATCCTTCCGCCTCAGTCTTCTAAATAGCCAGAACTACAGGTGCGTGCTAACAGGCAAAGCTAATTTTTTGATTTATTGTAGAGACGAGGTCTCACCAAGTTGCCCAGGCTGGTCGTGAATTTCTGGGCTCAGGCAATCCTCTTGCCTTGGCCCAAAGTGCTGGAATTACTGGCTTAAAGGACCTTCTATAAACACTGATATTTGTTGTTGATGATAATAAAGATTACAAAATATACACACTACTTTTTTTTTTTTTTTTGAGTCAGAATCTCACTCTGTTGCCCAGGCTGGACTGCAGTGGCACGATCACAGCAGCTACCGCAGCCTCGACCTGCTGGGCTCAGGTGATCCTTCCGCCTCAGACTTCCAAGTAGCTGGAATAGGTACACATCACCATAGCCAGCTAACTTTTTTATTTATTGTAGAAACGAGGTCTGGCCAAGTTGCCCAGGCTGGTCTCGAACCCTGGGCTCAGGCAATTGTCTTGCCTTGGCCTCCCAAAGTACTGGGATTACAGGCTTGAGTCACTGCGCCCGGCTACATACTACTAACTTTTAATGAAAAAGTAGATCACTTGGTTTGTACCATATTATAGCTTCATGGTGCCAAGAATAAAATGCAGGCATACTTCATTTTATTGCAATTCACGTTATTGCACTTTTCAGATACTGTGTTCTTTATAAATGGAATGCTTGTGGCAACCCTGCTTTGAGCAAGATTTTTAGTACCTTTTTTCCAATGGCATGTGCTCACTTTGTGTCCTTGTGTCACATTTTGGTAATTCTCACAATGTTTCAAACATTTTCGTTCTTATTAAATCTACTAAGGTGATTATTAAGGTGTTCTGTGGTCAGTGACTTTTTTTTTTTATAGTGACAGGATCTCCCTCTGTTGCCTAGCAACACAATTATAGCTCACTATAGCTTCAGACTCCGGGGTGAAAGTGATCCTCTCACCTCAACCCTCCAAGTAACTGGGACTACAGGGATAAACCGTTATGCCCCACTAGTTTTTAATTTTTTAGTAGAGACGAGGTCTCGCTATTTTCCCAGGTTGGTCTTGAATCCCTGACCTCAAGTAATCCTCCTGCCTTGGCATCCCAAAACACTGAGATTACATGATTAGTGAGCTTTGATATTACTATTGTAATTGTTTTTGTCTGCCATGAACTGCACCCATTTGAGACATAGAATCTAGGTCAGGTGTGATGGCTCATGCCTGTAATCCCAGAACTTTGGGAAGCCAAGGGGCAGGATCACTTGAGCCCAGGAGTTTGAGATCAGCCTGAGCATTGAGACCCTATCTCAATGAAAAATTTAAAAAGTTAGCAAGGCATGGTGGTATATTCCTGTAGTACCAGCTGCTTAAAAGGCTAAGGCAGGAGGATCCCTTGAGCCCAGGAGTTCAAGATTACAGTGAGCACCTTTATGTCATGTATTCCAGCCTGGGCAACAGAGTAAGACTCTCTAAAAGAAAAAAAAAAAGACTAACTTAATAAATTAATATTATGTGTGTTCTAACTGCTTTATACCATCTGGTCTTTCCTCTATCTTTCGCCTCTCCTTGGACCCTATTCTCTGAGTCACAAGAATATGAAAATTAGTCAAATTAACAATTCTAATTCTACAATGGCCTCTAAGTATTCAAGTGAAGCTAGAAATGATTAAACTTCCTGAGAATGGTATGTTGAAAGCCAAGATAGATTAGAAGCCAGGATTCTTGGACCATGCAGTTAGCCAAATTGTGAATGCAAAAGAAAAATTATTGAAGAAAATTAAAAGTACTACTCCAGTGAATGCATGAATGATAAGAAAATGAAACAGCCTTATTGCTTGTATGGAGAACGTTTGAGTGGTCTAGACAGAAGACTAAACCAGCCATAAAATTCCCTTAAGCCAAAGCCTGATCAAGAGTATGGCCCGAACAGTCTTCAGTTCTATGAATGCTGAGAGAGGTGAGGATGCTGCAGAGAAAAGTCTGAAGCTAGCAGAGGTTGGTTCATAAGGTTTAAGGAAAGAAGCTTTCTCCATAACATAAAAGGGCAAGTGAGACAGCAAGTCCTGTTGTAGAAGCTGCAGCAAGTTATCCAGATGCTCTAGCTTTGGATAAACTCTGGATAAGATCATTGATGATGGTGGCTACGCTAAACAACAGATTTTCAATGTAGATGAAACAGCATTCTATCAGAAAAAGAGGCTACCTAGACTTTCACAGCTAGAGAGGAAAAGTCAATGCCTGACTTCAAAGCTTCAAAGCACAGCCTGACTCTCTTGTCAGGAGTGAATGCCGCTAGTGACTTTAAGTTGAAGTCAATGCTTATTTACCATTCTGAAAATCCTAGGGCCCTTAAGAATTATGCTAAATCTTCTCTGCCTGTGCTAAGTAGACCAATAAAATGTGGATGACAGCACATCTGGTTACAGCGTGGTTTACTGAATAGTTTAAGTCCACTGTTGAGACCTACTGCTCAGGAAAGAAAGATTCCTTTAAAAAAATTACTGCTCCTTAATGATATACCTGGTCACCCAAGAGCTCTGGTGGAGAAGTACAATGAGATTAATTTTGTTTTTATACAATACCCATTCTACCACCCACAAATTTTGCTTTTTTAGTGTTATTATTTAAGAAATAGACTGTGTGCCGTAGTTCATGCCTATGATACTAGTACCTTGGGAGGCCAAGAAGGGAGAATAACTTGAGACCAGGAGTTCAAAACCAGCCTGAGCAATATAGTGAGACACTGTCTCTACCAAAAATAAAGAAATAAATAGTCGGACATGATGGCACGTGCCTATAGTCCTAGCTACTAGGGAGACTGAGGTGAGAGGATTACTTGAGGGTTACAGGCTGTGGTGAGCCATGATCATGCCACTGCACTCCACCCTGGGTGGCAGAGTGAGATTCTGACTCAAAAAAAATTTTAAAAATTGCTACAGCCACCACAGTCCTTAGCAGACACCACCCCAATCAGTCAGCAGGCATCAACGTTGAGGCAAGCCCTCCACCAGCAAAAAGATTATAACTCCCTGAAGGCTTAGATGATTGATGACATTTTTTAGCAATAAAGTCTTTTTAATTAAGACACGTACCGTTATTTTAGACATAATATTTTTGCACACTTAATAGATTATAGTGGAGTGTAAACATAACTTTTATAAGGACTGAGAAACCAAAATACTCGTGTGATTCACCTTATTGCAACATTTGCTTTATTGCAGTGAGTTGGAACTGAAACTGCAACACCTCCAAGGTATGCCTATATTTACATGAAATTATAATACTGAAACATTGCTGACATAAAATATACAAATAAAACAATATGTTCCTTCTTTAGTAAAACTGCAAACTATAGGATAAGTCATTTTTAGAATTCTATTTTCATAAACACAGTTGATACTTACAAGATGCTAGACAAGAATAGTGAATTATTTACAGAAAACACCAGATGAATTGGGTTTGTTTAATATCTTTTTGGCAGATAGCATACCATGCTTCAGTAGAAGGCTCCATGTGTTCTAGAGTTTTGACATATGGGACTTTATATGCAGCCATAGAAATAGAAGCCTCCGCTTCAACAATCATAGCAAGAATGACTAAGTCTTGATATGTTTAGTTCCTCTCATTTTCCTATTTTAAAACCACTGCTAGATTATAGGTTAAAAATCTCAGTAAAGTCACTGGCAGCCTGATTGGAACAGTTTCTGTTCTCACTTAATCCTACTGGATAGACACGATCTGTGTAGCAGGGCACAGTGCCACTGAAGCAACTGGAGTCACCTGATACAGTACATTACCCTAGGATAAAGAAAGTCAGATTGTTATTTTATCTTTGGAGGGCTAACAAAAACAAATGTGTGTACGTTCTTCTCTTTTGTTTTATGTGACTATATACTACTTCTTAGCTTAACACACTCTGAGTCTCAGCACCGTGTGTGCCAATACTTTTTTAGGCAACCAAAAGTCTAAGTGTGAATCATTAAAAAAGGTAATAGATACTTAAATATTTTCTTTAAACTTATAATGTATCAATGTAACTAATTCAGCAATCTTTTGATAAGCAATTTTTTGTATTTAGTCTCCTAATTATCCATTTTTTTTTTTCTTTTTGTTTTGTTTTGTTTTTGAGTCAGGGTCTCACTCTGTCTGTCCCCTGGCTGGAGTGCAGTGGTGTGATCATGGCTGACCGCAGCCTTGACCTTCTGGGTTCAGGCAGTCCTTCTGCTTCAACCTTCTGAGAAGCTGGGTCTATAGGCGTGTACCACTATGCCTGGCTAATTTTTATATTTTGTAGAGATGAGGTCTTGCTATGTTGCCCAGGCCAGTCTCGAAGTCCTGGACTCAGACAATCCTCCTGCCTCAGCCTCCCACAGTGCTAGGATTACAGGATTACAGGCGTGAGCCATCAAATCTGGCCTGTTTTTTGTTTTTATGTTTTTAAAGAGTGAGACAGTCAAAGCGACCAACCAAAAAAAAACCCAATAGTGTGTTTGGTATAGTCCTGTTCCAGTAAAAGCAAACAAACCAGTTCCTTGCATGTTGGTACATACACTGAATGAACATAGGGAAAAGCACAGAAGGCTGTTAATACCAATAAACATGAAGCCAACATGAAAATATGGAATGTGGAACATAGCAGGGAGGATTAGCTTTGTGTTTGGACATCATTGCATTGTAATACATTTTTACAGAAGCATGTCGTTATCCATTTGGTAACATGAAATACATGATATGATTACTGGCAAACCGAGAAGAATTTACGGAAAAATTTTAGAGTTAATATAAGAATTTTTGTAAGACTGTTGGATGAAAATAAAAATTCACTGTATTTCTAAACACCAGCAAGAAGTTGTTGGAAAGTACCACTTATGATAGCAACACAAGGCATTAAGTACCTGGGACTAAATCTAATAAAACATGTAAGATCTGGATGGAGATTATTATAAACTTTATTGAATGACATTAAAGAAGATGTCAATATCTGGAGGGATTGAGTTTTTCTATCTTCTTAGATAGAAAAACTCAATATTTTAAAAATATCAATTCTCATAGAATTTATCTAAAGTGGCAATGTAGACATAGAGATGATGACAATGGAGTATTGGTAGAAGGGTAGAAAAATAGACCAGTGGGACAGAATAGTAAGACAAGAAAAAAAAACAACTGTGCATTGTGGAAACTTTATCTGTGGTTGTGTTATAGATCAGCTGAAGAGAATTGTCTTGCCCAAGGTTATGAACCTTCTCTGGGAATAGCCTGCATCCACTGACACAGGGTTATAAAGGTCTAACCTCCTCCTCTCTCCCAGATGGGGCCAACTCTGAAGTGCTATCTCTGCTTCAGGACTTTCTGTGGGGTGAGTGGAGACTTTCCTTGAGGTTTCATCACAATCTACCCTGTCTCTCCAACCAGTCCTGTTTCATTCCTTCCCCCTCCACAGCTGTTGATCCCAAGAGCACTCCCTCATAAACTTTCTGCATGCTAATCTCTGTGTCAGACTCTGCTTCCTGAGAGAACCCTCCTTGCAACACATCCACTGCTGGGTGGGAATGTAAATTTATATGATCATGTTATAAAACAGTTTGGAATTACCTGGTAAAGTTGGCGATGTATGACAGGCAAGGTGGCACGTACTACTTGGGGAGCTGAGGTGAGAGGATCGCTGAGTACAGGAGTCCAGTCCAGCCAGGTCAACACAGCAAGATCCAAAAAAAAAAAAAAAAGCTGAAGATGTATATGCCTTTAAATTTATTTTTAACTTTTCAAAAATTGGAAATATAGTTTACTTAGAAAGTAGATTAGAGAGAGAGAGTGAGAAAAGATTCACCTCCCCAAGGTAAGGGAGGGGGCTAGAACTTAAAGAGAAAAAGCATTGGCCCTGCCTTAAAATTTACAATTCCACTCTTGGATGTATATTCTAGAGAGATAAAGAAACTCTCACACAAAATTCACGGTAAGGGTCCTTCTTGTGTGGAGGGATGAGGATGCCGTCAGGCTAGAGGGGTATCGGGGCTTCAAAGGTGCTAGAAAAGACTAATGACCTGATACAAGAACAAAAACCAAAAGCGTGTTCCTAGAAAACGAAGGGCTCACTTGTCAGGGGAGGGAAATGTTGAGGGACTGAGCATGAACTCACTGAAGGGTGACTGGATCAGGACAGTGGCACTTCTATAGAGGGGAATCTCGAACTGGGTTCTGAAGGCTGCTGGAGTTTGACTAGGTGGGAGGGAATCTGAGAGGGTGGTCCAGGCAGGTGGAACAGCACCAGCAAAGACTCTCTCGAGTGGCTAACGTAGAAGGAGCCATATAAGTAGTCAGAAAGAATTCTTACTAACAGAATCAGGCCAGATCATCGATTGTCTTGAAAGCTGATTAAAATGATACACATTTGCTGTGTTGGAGAGAACCATGAACCGTTTCAAGCAGAGGAAGAGCATACCAGAAGTGTTTCAGGAAGGCAAATCCAGCCACGGTTCCTGTCCCTGGGAGTGGCATTTTCATCTGAATAAACACAGTGCTCTTGTCCCGACTGAAAAACAAAATCTTCTAATAAACGGCATAGGACCAGTAAGTAGCTCGGAAAAACCGCCAAACTTAATTAATTACCGGACTTCTTTCTGTTTGATAGCCTAGTTTGGTGCTGGTCTCTGATGACTACAGTGTATTCTCAGATGCAGCTGTTGTTTATGACAGCATTGTTGTCTTTGCATGCTAGAATGGTTAATGTTATCCTTAAATGACTGCATGGAGAGCCACTCTGTCCTTCTGATTACAATAGCATCTATGTCTGATCTTAGACAAGCCATTCTTACATTCATGGATCCACCGGTTGCAGTTCGGGATTCTGTCCTGCCATTCTTGTTACATGTACTACACCGGGGTCACCTATTTATCTCAAAACTGAAAGCCATGCAGGTAATAGACAAAGTCTCATATTCCAAGAAGTTTGCTTTTGTTTTGAGTGCTCATTATCTTTTTGTGGGACATTTGATTAAAATACTACACAGATGGAACCGGAGGTCATTAGGTTATGTGATAAGTGAGACACAGAAAGATAAATCTCACATGTTTTCACTCACTGAGAGCTAAAAAAGTGGATCTCATGGAGGTAAGGAATAGAATGATGGTCACCAGAGGCTGGGAGGGGTGGCATAGGGGGTTGGGGGTTAGTGAAAAGGTTGGTTAATGGGTACAAAGATACAGTTAGATAAAAGGAATAAGTTCTAGCGTTCAATAGCACAATAGAGTGACTATAGTTAACAGCAATATATTGTGTATTTCAAAATAACTAGAAGGGAAGAATTGAAATGTTCCCAACACCAAAAAGTAATAAATTTTCGAGGTGATGAATATACTAAGTATCCTTATTTGAGCATTACACATCATATACAGGTATCAAAATACCACATTTTTTTTTTTTTTTTTTTGAGTTGGAGTCTCACTCTGTCACCCAGACTGGAGTGCAGTGGCCGCTCCCGGCCACTGCAGCCTCAAGCTGCTGGGCTCTAGCGATCCTTCCGCCTCAGCCTTCCGAGTACCTGAAACTACAGGCGCATGCTACCACGCCCAGCTAATTTTTGATTTATTGTAGAGATGAGGTCTCACCAAGTTGCCCAGGCAGGTCTCGAACCCGCGGGCTCAGGCAATCCACTCACCTCAGTCTCCCAAGGCGCGGGATTACAGGCTGAGCCACCGAGCCTGGCTTCAAAATACCACATTTACCCCATAAATATGTACAATGATTATCTTTCTTTTTTAAGTTTTGTTTTAAAGATGTGGGGTACAATTCAGGACTAGGTAGACAAGAGGTCATCATACAGGTGAGGTTTCAGCCTCCCTTTGGTCCCCACTTCGCCTGGTTACTGATGTTGTGTTCCACCCCCCTCCCCTGGCAGTATCCCACTACTGCCAATCCCTTTCTTAGAGCATTCGTTTCTTAAAAATATAATGCAAGTGAGTCTAAGATTTCAGATGATTCCTTTGATGAGAGTTGGTTTCCCTGGGTGTCTATGGCCTCAGATGGTATTTCTAACGATAGCTCTGGCTCCTTTCACAAAACTGGGCCACACAACAATACTTAGCTGTAGTTTAATCCCACTGCGGATACTGCTGCTACACCAGGAGAAGCACAGCCCCTGAGCTGTTAGCTCCAGGGTGTTCGGCAGAGTCGCTGCTGTTCCTGGCCTTTTTCTCTCTTTGCACCTTCAGGCAGGAAGGGACTCTGGCCTTGCTTTTTGTGGCCAAGTCTTGTTAGTCCCTTAAGTTCCCTGGTCTTATCCTCAGAGATGATCCTTTCCTTTAGGGTTCTAGGCTAGCTCACTCCACTCCCAAGTTTCAGTAAATGAAGTTCTACCCGTGGGCCCAGTCCCCTGGTCTGGGACTATGTTCTATGCTGCTACATTCGTGCCACCTTCACCAGGAGGGGAAACACAGGGTTGCGACTTCCTAAATCCACTGCCTGAGGAAGAAAAGTTCATATATGAATTGACCAAGGCGCGTGGCCTATGGAACGTGTGTGTGTGTGTGAAGAAAGAGAAAGGAAATGGGATTTTTTAAAGTGATTATTTAAAAAAAGTGGTTTCCCCCTTCTCTTTAAGCTGCAGCACACATAACGTAAACCAGATTTTAAGTGTATAATTTAATGAATTTTTGCATATTGTCTCTATCCAGATAACCCCCACCCAGATCAAGATATAGAACACTTCCCCCACCTCAGAAAGATCTCTTATTTATTTATTTTAGAAAGCAGGATTTATTGAGAGGAAAGAAAAGCTCCCACAGTAGGAGGGGACCTGAGAGGGTTGCCAGAAAGATCTCTCAAATCCCTTCCAAGGCAGTGTCTAGCACTACCCCCAGCATGACCTCAGAGATAATTACCTATCTGATTTTATCACCATCCATTGGTTTTGATGTTCTTGAACTTGATATAAATGGAATCATACAGTAGTATGTCCTTTTGGTGTTTGTCTTCTTTTGGTCATTGCTATGTCTGTGAGATTCAGCCATGTCGTTCGTCTATGTTTAATGAATTCATTTTCTTGGGTTTACCTCTCCTTGGCCCATCTCATCACTGGAGTAGTAAAGCAAGATTCAGCCCTGGGCCTAGACTAGAAGAGGGCATATTTTCAGGGTAGGTCTCGGGTCAGAGGAGTGGCAGTCTCGGGGCTCCCGCATAGTCTAACACAGCTGCAAGACTTAAGGCTCTACATAGGCCCCCAGGACAAAAGTTTAACCATGCCTTTCTTAGGAGTGTTGAAATAGGCACCTGGGATGGAGGTCAAACGTTCCATCTTGCCTCGGTTAGCACTCTATTTCATTTATGTGGCATCTTCCCTTGTTATATTCCTCTGAAGGTGACACCTGCCTAGACAGGGTTCTGCCCTGGTTATGTGACCGTCTATGAAAGTCTAGCTATAGATTCTGCTGATTCCTAACTTGTTCGTTTCTCTAACTTCTGACCAAATATACTCTACTCTTTTATTGGAGTAAAAGAGTTGAGCTGGCTTGGGACAAATCCATTATTATTCTTCAAAGAGTAAGTCCTACTAATGGGAATGCTGTAGCATCCTTGTTGTGGACAAGAGGCAGCGCATTAATTTAGCATAGAATTTATGATCTTGTTGATGTCAGCTCTTACACAAATCTTCCAGAAGGTACATTAGCTTTATGAAACTTTGTTCTTTGTGAGTAATAATTATATGAGTAATTAGTTGATATCCTGGTAGAACTTTTTTTTATCCCTCCTATCCTATGCATTTAAACACTGGTAGATAATACTACTTTGGCAGTTTCTCATTTTATAAGAAAGAGCAATGAGTCCACTCCTTCTTCTGCCTGACCCCTGAATCCACATCCCCCTTTAAGTGGAGAGAAGAGAGAAAGAACACACGAGTTCTCTGGTATCCCCTGTTGATCCCTTAGTTCATCTTTGGTATAATCTTCTTAGAGCTTCTGCTGCATGAACCCTTCATTCTCACCAAGTCACCCACTTTCTTTTCCCAGTAAACAACCTCCTCTTTACTTGACTATCTACTGCAGAAAAGGTTTGCGATTCCTTAGCTACTTAACTGGAGAAAAAATTGTGTGTGTGTATATATGTGTATGTGTGTGTGTGTGTGTGTGTGTGTGTGTCTCCAATGAAGCTTTCATTGTTGGCTTTTCTGATCTCATTTCAAAGATTCCTTCTTGATGGTTCACATTTTACTCTCTTTCTGGTACTGCTGCTGTCACAGGTGTTTTGGGAAGAATATGGCTCATCTACAACAAAGTCCTTTTCTCTTCTGTCTTCCTCATTAGATTAGCTTTCCTAGGGCAGGATGGTCTTCTCTCTTTCTCTCTGACCTGGTGGCCTAGCACTGTGTCTAGGACACAGCAACTTTAATAAATGTCAGTTGAATAAATGTCAACTGCTATGTCATCAGAAAGGCATTGACTTCCAGGAAGTTGGCTAGAGACGTTGACAGGACTCATTCACCCTTTACCCCTGCTTGGAAAATCTATTGCTCTTTTGCTGCTGATAGCCACTTACCACTTGATTCATACCCAAATACAAAGGGAAAATAAATTCTGATGTGATCAGCATGACATTCGTTGACAAAAAGCCAAATATAGCAGATAGTCTAATAAAGATTTACTTTTTTTTTTTTTTTCATAAAGGCTTAGAACTTCAAGAGTCAAGCAAAAAGCCTGTTTAAAGCTAAGGTTTCTCTCACCACTCATCACTATTCAACAACATAGTTGGAGCCCTGAGCATGCACTAGTTGCTGGAATCACAAAGGTTGGTGGAGAAAGGGTCCCTGGTTTCTGGAGTGAGACTAATTACTCGTAGCGGCAGACTAATGCATTAACATAGATGACAATTCAACGTGATGTGATGAGTGCTCTAATGAAAGGAATAAACACAGGGCTGTGGTGGATCAGACCCCATGTAAACATCACTAGCACAAGAAACTGAGGGAGACTCATGAAAACAGGATTCTCTGTAACCAACACTTGCAGTTCGGATGCCCTAGGAAGCAGATTCCGAGACAGAGCTTAGTGTTTGGTATATTTATTAGGGAAGAAGAGAAAGAAGAATCTGGCAGAGGGAGAAATCAAGCTGTGATGCAAGCCTGGCAACCCCAGCCAATTCCTTGGGAAGCTCTGGAGCTGAAATTGCCCTCTTAGAGTTACTCCACAGTGAGACAAAGTAGCCAGGCTCTTACACTCTCACTTCAGTCATTGGATATGAGCTACATCCAGAAGGATGTGACCTTGATAGAAGGGATCTCTGAGACTGAGGCAATTCCTACAAGAGCTGACAACTGAAGGCTGTCTGTCAATTGCCCTTCCAGGAGCTGAAATAACAAATCCTTCCTCAAAGGTGAACTGGGCAGCTCGTCTCCATGTTTAGCATAGACGACCCCATGTGCTGCTTGGATTCACTGCTTCATGTGTGTCCAGTGGGGCTCTCTTCCTTAAAAGGGGAAGGCTGGTGGCGCAAGCTACACCTTCTGCTGCTGATATTGATCTTGGGGCTGCAATGGCACTCACTTTATCTCTTCTCCCTAATCTTTCTAGAACACCCTGGCCCTCAACTACTCAGCCTCTCTACTGGTTTTAACGGCTTACCTGGTGGCATGACCCAGACTCTCATTCCTAAGGAAAATGAGCCCTGCCTTTCCATGTCCTTCTTAGGCTAGAGATACATCCCTTGTCTATTTCCATCACATTTTGGCAAGGATGTAATAAGGGTGTCCAGGTAGATCACCTGCATTCCATGACATATTCCTCCATGTCCCCATCGCATACTAGCAGCCCCACCTCCTCCTGATGATCAGAGTTGATTATCTTTGCCTAGATAGTGACTCCTCTTCTTACCTATTGGTCTGTCAACGCAAAGAACTCAAAGTGTTCAAGTGTTATAACTCAATGACTCTTATTAGGTTCCCTCTGGGAAGGGGTCCTCCTTTGGGGATCAGAATCTCTAACCCTGCAGAACCTAATGTATTGGGGATGAGCAGCACAAATTTCCCAGGCAGGTTACTAGGAGTGATGGTAAGTAGGATCATTCTTGCTTTAACTCAGTGGTTCTCAGTGTCAGGCATTCTTCCTACTGAGGACACTGCATGCTGGAGAACAATGCCCTATCCTTACAAAGAATTTGCTCCGAGCTGGTGCTTAAGCATGTTTCTAGCAAACCATCCCACTTCTTTAACTGGCTATCATCCCCTGGTTGGTGTGGTATGTGATAAAACCATGGTCATGGATTTGATGGTCATCGGTGGAAATTGATGTTGGTAGATCAAAGACACCATAAATTCTCGGATAGAAGTGCTGGCAGAGGCTCTGAAGGCAGGAAAAGCTAACATGTAACCAAAAAATTCGCTTTTTACTGTCAGAAAAAAATGAGTGGAAGTGGAAATTAAATATGTCACCAAGTAGCTGCTTGGTCTTTTGGGGGGCCGGTGTTGCAGCAGAGGCTCAACATTGGTTTTTGTTATTGACATGTTGGACATCTGGCAATGGCACTAGTTAGGTCAGATTTGGTAAGTGGTGGTCCGTGGAACTCGGCTAATGTACAACGTTTATCTTTCCCTATGGTTCTGTTTGTGTGCCTATTGTGTCAGCCCTGGGTTGGCTGATGACATAGGCTGACTGACATCAGTCAGCAGAGTCATTTTGTCTCCTTGGTTTTTTAATACCTGTTTCATGGTGAATTATGCTTGGCAGGTGTTAATGTGAGATACAAAGATCTTCATGCTTTCTGCCTATTCTCATATGTCCATACACAAATATATACGCTTCTTCATGATAAATACTGCCAAGACACCCAAATCCAATTATTTCCACTTTATTATTTTTACTTTTTTTGAATTGGAGTCTCACTCCCTCACCCAGTCACCCAGGCTGGAGTGCAGTGGCACACTCACAGCAACCCCAGCGTAGACCTGCTGGGCTCCGACAATCCTTCCACCTCAGCCTTGCAAGTAGCCGGAACTACAGGTGTACGCTATCATGCCCGGCTAACTTTTTGATTTATTGAGGAGATGAGGTCTCGCCAAGTTGCCCGGGTTGGTCTCGAGCCCGTGGGTTCAGGCAATCCACTCTCCTTGGCTTCCCAAAGTGCTGGGATTACAGGCAATTTCCACTTTAACCTCTGGGCACTCATTCTTCCAACTTTCCCAGTCCAAATGCTGGATAACTTTTGCCCTCAAAAGCTACCATTCATTTGATAACAGAATTGATTGTTGAGATTCTTTTCAAATGTTTTTAGAAAAAGACACCAGTTAAGCTTGTTTTTCTAAAAGGTCAATAATTTATTCCTTCCACCTTGTTTTAAAATATTCTAGACCTCTATCTCTAATGTTGTTTGTCTTTGAAGAATATCACACTGTATTATAAAATTTGATTTTTAGAATATGTAACTTAACAGGACAGGGAAATTTTAGAATTTTGTCCCTTAAGGGATTAATATCCACTACAGGAAGGTGAAATGCAAAGCCTTCTTATTCTGAGCTATCATTTTCCACACAAATTTTTGGACCATTCAAAAAATATGGTGGATTCATGTTACCTTTTTTATTTTTTTGGAAAGGAAATAAGATTTTGGAAGGCCACTCTCATTTTGAAGTAATGATCCTTGTGTTCTCTCTAACATTAAAAGTTGTTACAAATTTTGGCCGGGCTCGGTGGCTCAGCCTGTAATCTCAGCACTTTGAGAGGCCGAGACGAGTGGATTGCCTGAGCCCACGGCTTCGGGACCAGCCTGGACAACTTGGCGAGACCTCATCTCTACAATAAATCAAAAATTAGCTGGGCATGGTAGCGCGCGCCTGTAGTTCCAGCTACTTGGAAGGCTGAGGCAGAAGGATCACTGGAGCCTAGCAGGTCGGTGCTGAGGTGGCTATGAGCATACCACTGCACTCCAGCCTGGGCGACAGAGTGAGATTCCAACTCAAAAAAAAAAAAGTTATTACTGAAAGCTAGTATCCCAAACTCATTTTGTACATGAATAAAGAGTGGAATTATTTTTGACACTTACAATAAAAAAATTGCTGCTGAATAAAGGGTTGTTGTTAGAAAGAAGTCATTCAATCACTTAGGCCTGTGGTAGATGCATAAACAGGGATATGCTCCCTGTTAATGTTAGTATCCCACAAACCCTGTGGGTTCATGGGTGATCCAAAAGCATGATCCACCTTGGCGTATGGGTTTATAAGGGTATTTCTCCATAGTGATCTTGTTCTGATGTACAACATGAAAGATTTTGGCATCATGAGAAGTCCCAGTCATCTGCCTTCCCCCTTTTTAGCTACCTCGTTAATTATATACTTATTAAGGCAAAAATGTGATAAACCCAGTGTTATATGCCTGGAACAGAGGTGAGAAGAACTTTCTGTAATTTGTTCCTTTCCTTCAAAGCTGGAGATGATGTAGTGGTGTGTTTTTCTTCCTTGAGATGAGTATTTATAATTTATAATTTTATTCCTTTGAAATAAATGTTATTTCTTGTTTCCAGGATGCTTGGCTTCAGACAGTGAGTCACAGTTCTCCCCTTCCTGTTTCTAGCTGGCCTTCTGTTCTCTTTTTCCTCCTCTTTGGTTCTATATCTTGTTCAGGGAGTAAAGACAAAGAAAAAACAGGAAAAAATTTGGCTCAGATGGGGAACGTACCTGATACAAGAGAGAAGGGACTATGTGCTTTCCTCAAAAATCAATGCATAGCAAATACTCCACCTGTTACTAAATCCTTCCACTATGTGCTGTTGATAGAAGTAAAACATCAGTGCAGGAATCTGAGTCTTAAGAAGAATCATGAATGCAATTGATTGAAACCTACTTCACTGGACACCCTTGAACGTAGCTAGGATGCCATCTCCTTGTCAAATAAAAGGAAATAAGTATTTATTCTGTCTTGAACCAACTATGCTTAGTTGATGAGGAAAGTTTCTCTTCACAGAAGCATTATAGTTAATAAATGTGGAAGGAATGATAGGATTAGAATAATGATTTGAGACCTCTGTGATAACTTATTTTGGAAAAGATAATCAATGATTGGCATCACTAGTGGAAAGCCTGATGGGAAAATTTATGATAGAGAGCTCAGGCTGTCACCATATGAACACTCTGATCAACCTTAGCATAGCAAGTAGAACAACCAGACTCTATGGGCCTCTTCACATGATGGAATAGGAAGCTCACAGCACCTCTAGGAAGTGTTCTTGCAGCAACAATAAAAAAAAAGATTGGACTTGAATCTAATCAAGACTTGGAGCTAACTTTCATTCATTGAAAACCTAAGAAACAGAGAAACAAGTTGAATGACATCACAAATGTCTGGGGGCAGTGGCTCACACCTGTAGTTCCAGCACTCTAAGAGCTGGAGACCAACCTGGGCAACATAGCGAGACCTCATCTCTACAATAATAATAATAATAATAATAATAATAATAATAATAATAAACCAGTTGTGGTGGTGTGTGTCTGTAGTACCAGCTACTTGTGAGGCTGAGGTGGAAAAATCACCTGACCCCAGGAGAATGGGGGCTGCGGTGAGCCATGGTTGTACCACTGCGCTCCAGCCTGGGTGACAGAATGAGATTCCAACTGATAACACAAAGAAGCAGATGATTTCAAAACGTGAGATACTCTTCAGGGCAACTTACCTGGGACCTGCAACTCGTCAACAGCAGGGTGTGGGGAGAAAAAGGGAGCAACCCGCTCCCGAGTCCAAGAGTTACATGACAACCACATGCCACATGTAGATCCTGACTTGAACACCCCAACTGTGAAAAGACTGGTTTTGGAAAACAGCTGAGAGATTTTATTAAGGAGTGGACACAAAGATGTTATTGTGAGTTCTTTTACATGATCATGGCACTCTGACTATGATTTAGAAGTTCATAGTTTTAGAGACCCCTACACCCTGCAGAGATCATGTATGGAAGGGTGAGATGAGGATGTCTAGGGCTTAATTTTTTTTTTTAAGTTTGGCAAGGGCAAAAAAGGGACAAATGAAATAAGTGTGGCAAAATCTTTGTAATTATATTATTATAATTACAGGTAATGACCATCAGAGTGACAAGTATATGAAGGTTTACTGTACTATTCTCGCTGTGCCTGTGTGCACTTGGAATTTTTTGCAATGAAGATTCAGGCATGGGAGGAACAGGAGAAGGACAAAAAAGCAAGAACAAATACTAACAGGAGAAGATAGGAAAACACTCTAAAACCTAGGAACCAAAAGCTCCAACAAGTTTAACTTTTTATAAGAGCCTACAGAGTCCAAATATCCTATTATGGAGGAAAAACTTTCACCAGGAAAATGATACAATGAAAGGTTTGTGGGTGCGTGTATATTTTTATAATTCTAATTCCTTAAACAGTAGGCAATACATCTAATCTTTCGCAAAATAATAAAGTTCCTATAGCCTGTATAGGTTCCTAGACAGACTACCTACATGTAATACACGTAATACATAAGATAAATATTTTGATCTTACTGCACTTTTTAAGCCTCCCAAATGCCTTCGTTTTGAAATAACAGTTAAGAATCATTGCCAATGTAAACAGCAAATGCAGAGATATGCCCTAGAACAGATGTCTTATTAGTTCATTGTAATTGTATACATGAAGACTCGAATGTACCAAGTCAAACAAGAACTGGTTTGGTATCTGCCCGACATTACAAAACACCAAATCCCTGGGAATTAGAAGACCTGAGATTCATCCCTCCCTTGCCACTGACGTATTATATGACCTTGGGCATGTTCATTCATTTCTCTTGGCCTTGTTTCCCATTTATTGAGTGTGCATAACACTTTCCATCTACTTACCTAGGGGAAATGGTGAGGACGAAAGAGAAAACATCAGTGAAATGCTTTGAGCTTCTCAGGAAAAAAAAATATTTTTTCAGTACTACAGTATTTTAAGTTA
Organism: Tarsius wallacei; assembly: GCA_963574415.1. NCBI lineage: Eukaryota > Metazoa > Chordata > Mammalia > Primates > Tarsiidae > Tarsius > Tarsius wallacei. The sequence goes on from CAUYQG010005996.1 coordinate 18,001, forward strand.
TTTTGACAGAGAGCCACATAAAGTTTCTGAATTATAGAGAATAAACCAAGCTTTATAATAATCAACAAACACTCTTGTAGATAACATTTGCTAGCAAAAAATACTGTCCAAATACCTTTTAATTACACTCAGGTTCAATTCACCTTTAAACCTCACAGTTTCACTAGAAAGACTGTGCTAATTGCAATTAAACAGTAGAGATTTGCAAGATTTCAGCCATTCACTGAAAGGTCTAGAATGAAAGGTTTTAAAACCCTGAGTTCTGGTTGGATGTGACTGTTGTAAGGTCTGATTTTAATTGCGATAACCACATGGGAGCAGAATAGGTTAAAATTAGTAATTGCTTTAATTTTAGTTCTTAAACAAAATTACTTTCTAATCTCCCATTGGGCAGGAACAGTAAAAAAATAAAAATGTGCAGGGAGTGTTTATTCTTCACCTAGAATCACTAATGGCAGTGATATTTCTAAGTTCTCCTTCAATTAAGGAAATGAAATTTATAATAAATGTACTTTAATGTCAGCAATTCATTCCGAGTACTGACACACTGAAAAAACACAGAGTTTTAGTTTTTACGTAGGAAAGATCGAAAGATACTACCTGCTAAGTCTATAAACTCGCGGATATTTAGGTAAAGCCAATCCATGCCTTAGAATCCTCCAGTGGTTGTCCAGAGCACTGATTGTCAAATCCCAGCTTCCCAGCACCTAAGCCCACCTCCCTGCCTCTGTCTACAACTGTGCTCCCCTTGTTCACACCACTTTTTCTTGTTCCTTGAACTTGCAAATTTATTCCTTGCACTTACTAGTCCTTCCAGCGGGACTATTCTTTTCCTTGTCTTTTTAAACATTTCTTTACATGCCTGTCTCCTTTTCACCAGTCAAGTCTCAGCTCAAATGTCACCTCTTCAAAGAGGTCTTTCCTGATCCCCTAACTGTAGGCAACCACCTTCCCACCACCCTTTCTCACATCACCCTATTTTGACATCATAGCATTTATTACTTTCTGATTTTATCTTGTTGATTTGTTTGCTTGCTGTCTGACTCCTCTGTACAGCAGAGGCATTGTCTCTTGTTCACCTTTGTTTCTGATATATACCCATAAAAATATTCCAGCTATTCAATTCATTTATCCAAAAGCTCTGTCCCTGCATTGTTCTCCAGTGCTAATCTTCACCTTCTTGTGCCTATCTGTTTTGCTGGAATCTATGATTGAAACCTTCTAATCCCTAGGTGAATGCTCCAAGGAAGAAAAGAACAGAAGACTCACTTTGCCTAGTGTGTAACCCATCTCGAGGGTGAAGCTGCTTCTATCAGAATTAGGAATTAAGGGCTTTTTTTCAATTTACATGCCTCAGACTAGGGAACAGCTGGCTGTGGAGTCAGCTGTCTAGGCCAGGCTTTCTGTCAAAAGTCAGAGTGCTGATTTTCCCCAGTCTGGCATAAGTCTGAAGATTTGCTTGCTGATCCAAACAATCAGAGTAACTCAAGCTTCACTTTTTTTTTTTTTTCTCACGAAGCCCTTCCATTCTGGAAATCAAATTTCATGTGTAAGTGTTCCAGCAGCCAGGGAACCGGCCACTTCTATGACTTTATTCCTTAATTCAGCTAATGGTAATGGAGAGCTTACTGGTTCTAGGACTTTATTAGGTCCTTTATAAGACTTTTATAAAGTCCCTTTGTAAGAGATATAAAAGTAAACAAGGGCCAGGTGTGGTGGCTCATGCTTGTAATCCCAGCACTTTGGGAGGCCAAGGTGATTGCTTGATCCTAGAAGTTCAAGATCAGACTAGGCAACACAGAGGACTTCATGTTTATAAAAACTCAAAAAATTAGCCAGGTGTGGTGGTGCGTGTCTGTAGTCCCTCTACTTGGGAGGCTGAGGTGGAAGGATTGCCTGAGCCCAGTAGGTCAAGGTTGCAGTGAGCCATGCACTGCACTCCAGTCTGGGCAACAGAGTAAGACTCTGACTCAAAAAAAGTAAAATAAAATAAAAGGTAAGTAAACCAGGCATTGTATTAGTCCTTAGAGAGCTAACAATCTAGTAAGGGGATATACACAAGTAAATAAAAAACTAAAATACAGTGTGCAAGATGCTTTGACAGGAGTAAGTATGGAGTGCTATACTGAGTATATTATAGAGGAGGGTGCCCTCGTCTAGGGTAATATCAATGCTGAGAAGGCTTCCCAGGGACACGGCATTTATACTGAGATCTGAAACTGAGTACAGCTGATAATCAGTATCAGGTGACGCAAAGAAGCTAGTGTTCCAAATGGTGAGTACAAGTATACAAAAGACCAGAAAATCGAAGAACACACAGAAAGAAGCTCACTGTGACTATAGCAAGGTTTGGGGGAAGGGGCGGTGGGAGGGGGTAAAACTGTGGAAACAAGTAGGGACCAGATCATGAAAATCTCATAAAGCCAAGTTAAGACATTTGGACTTAATCCAAATGAGGGTGGTGGCTATTCAGTATATTTTTTGTAGCAGGAGAGTGACACATTAAGGGTATGCTTTAGGACAATTGTTGTAACTGCAATGTGTAGCTTGGCTCTTCCAGGACAGAGACTGAAGGCAAGGTGGTGATTTAGAAGTCTTTGGCAGTAATTGAGGCAATAAGTGATAGCAGCCTGGATTGTTAGTATCAGTGATAATGGAGAGACATGATTTGAGATATGTCTAGCAAGTAGAATCAACAAGACTTGGCATTTGGATGTGGGGATGATGGACAGGGATGGGTCAAAGATGACCGGTTGTTGGTTTGAGGAAATAGATAGACAGCAAGGTCATTCACCTAGGCAGGAAACTGAGAGGAGGCTATGGGAAGAAGATGGTAGGTCTCAAATACCTACCATATAAGGCGCTTCTGGCACATCCAAATGGAGATATCTAGCTTGCAGTTGGCCATGCAAGGCTCAGGAGAGGAGTTTGGGCAAAAGGTGTAAAACTGGGAACCACTGGCATAGAAATAGTAGTAACTGGAGCCCCAGGAATGGATAACATCTACTATTCTACATGGGGCATATTGGAAAGAACAACCAATTCATTTTTGTTTTTTGTTTTTTGTTTTTAAAGAACTGATTTCTTCAATTAAAAAAAAAAAGCTAAAGTAGAATAGAAATGTGCTATCAAAAAGATAAAGGACAGAGCTGAAGCAGTGTTGTTACACATTGGTATCAGGATTTAGAGTGCCCAGGACGGCTCAAAAGTTTGTGAACAAGGTATGAGTAGGCATGAAAATGTTCCTTTGAGGGGGTCCTACAATACTAATTGAGGGAACTCATGCTTCTTCTCACATTTCTTCTGCCTAATGAGCTTTTTAAATGCATAAATGCTGATTGTACTAGCTATTTCTTCTAAGGTAATGCCTCTGTCCTGTCCCTCTGAACCAGTGTAGAGAGTCTCAGGCTGTCAAAAACTAAAGTTAACTTTGCTTTACTAGAAGTGCCATTTTCCAAGTGGCACTTGTTTAAATGTTTATAAAGGAAAGGGATTCACAAAATAACTAAAATTTTTGTTTGGGTAAGAAATGTTACAGGCAGAAGAAATGAAGGGGGAAAAATTGTCCTTGAGCTGCTTTGTTCTTTTCTCAGGCATCATGAGGATGGGAAAGGACATGCAAGAAACACCTACTAAGCACTTTCTCCATCATTCACTAATTTAATCAAATAGTCACAAAATCTAGTATCATGTATATACTCTGAGACACTGATTTCTGTAATGTCCCGTTTGTCCTGGAATGTACAGTTATGCCAGAAGCTCTAATTCATTTCCCGAATATCCTGAAGATACAAGAGCCGATGAAGACAAAAATTAGCAGCCATGCAAGGAATAACACAGAGGACTATAAAAACTTTCTGTGGAGTTACATCCAGAAGGAAGAATGGTGTTTCTGTGAAAAAAAATAGAAGTGAAGCCATTAATACTGGAGTCAAATACATAGGGCATGTGGCCCAAAGTTAAAACAACAGTGTGTTAATTTAGTTTATAAATTGAGAACTCAGGGCTCTCAAGCATCTGGAAGAGAAGTAAAGACATGGTAAATATATCATACCTATTTTAAAAATTTATTAACTTTTGTTGATTATACAAAAATTCAGCTCTTCTTCTTGTAGCAACATTGGGAAAATACGAAAGAAGAAAACAAAAATTGACCATAATCTCACATCCTACCAGTCTTAATATTTTGCTGTATAGACTACCAAATATTTTCTCCAAATATATGTATGTGTGTATTTAAAACATAGATTCTTTCACATTATACTGTATCTGAAATTGTGCTGAGTCTTAAAATTGTTGGTTACATTTAATTTTATATTTATTTTTTTCCTGAAAAAGAAAAAAATTGGGATTTTGGAAACAAAAAACTACAATGTATTATTTTCTTTTAAAAAATCACATCTTATACCATTTTATTCAGAGGTAAAAGCAATGTGCTCATATTAGGATAAAATGCTATAAGCCACAAAAAGTTTACTTAGAAGTATTTTGTGCAAAGGTAGGAGCTATAAGAAAGAGAAAGAATTGGTGGCAAACAAAAGATGACGTTCAAGAAAACTTAAACTTCTAATCAAATAACATTAGATGCCCTGGTGTACTGATACAACAAAATTTTCTAACATCAGAGTCAGCCTGGTTAATGTGTGTTCTGGATATAAATATACCCTCAACCCAAAGGAAATATTCTAATGTCTTCCTTCCAGGAATTCAGTAAAGAACAATATTCATGAACAAAACTATATTAACACAACTTAATAAACTAAACTGATAAGATCCCTCTTTTCCATGGTTCCTCCATGACCCAATATGATAATCTTACTTTTCAACACATAAGAAAGAATAATTCTCTCTCCAGAGTACACTAATTGATTACGTACTTATTCATTCTAGGACCTGTACTAAGTTCTGGGGATGTCATGGTGAGCACATGGATACGGTCCTCGTCTTCATGGAGCTGAGAGTCTTGTGTGGGAATCAGGGAAGTAAAAGGCTGTTGCGTGAAATAACAGACAATGAAAGGAAGCACAGGGTGCTTTGGAAGCACATAGAAGGGTTTTTTTAAACCCAGTTTGGGGGTGCTGAAAGGCTTTCCAGATATCAAAGGGAACTCAAGGATGAACAGGCGTTAGCCAGGCAAAGATGTGGTAGCAGACTGTTCCAGGAGTTAAGAGAGGGGTGGTGAGTTCCAAGAATGGAAGGGCTGGGGCATCAGACAGGAGGGTGGAAAGAGATGGTCGAGAGACAGGAGCCACATTCCAAAAGGCTTTGCAGGTCATAGAAAGCAGTCTAGACTTCTTCCTGAGGACACTTGAGAACCATCCAAGGGTTTTGTGCAGGAGTGACATGATTAGGTTGCTAGCCACAATATGGAGAAATAAAGGAAGCGAAGACTAAGGAGAGAGAAGTCATGAAGAAAGCTATGAAGGTAACCGGGAGAGAACATATGATGTCGCAGGTTAAGTTATTAGCAGTGGGAACTGAGAAAATTGAACACATTTGAGAGGTGATAATTTAAGTTTCTTCTACCCATTTTTCCCTCAGGAATTTTCCTATTACGGTGCCACAATGACCATACAAAAGATGACGTTCAAGAAAATTTAAACTTCTAATCAAGTTAAGCCTGGCTTAATATTTTATCCTCAAACAACACGGCACATCAAGTAGTTATTTTTGTCAATGATGTTAAAATAAGATCCAAATTATGTGGAACGAAAATTAACAGTCAGATTAGTGGAAAAATGCACTAATCTTTCAAATTTTGATACTGATAAAACAGGAATAAAATATTAACATTTTAATTAGTTGACGTTGAGCAAGTAATACATATTATAAAATTTTGAACAGTACCAAAAGGCATAAAACTAAAATTCTCCCTCCCACCTCAACTCTTGCCCTTTAGGTCTTCTTCCTAGAGACAATTCTTCCTAGAGACAGTTTCTTGTATCTTTATCCAAAGAAATAAAGTGCATATAGGATCATATGTTAAAGCGTGGTACTTTATATACTATGTTGATAGTCTCTTTAGAAAGAGGTTGTGGCTCCATAGTATAAGGGTTAGCCCTCTGGACTCTGAATTCAGAAATGTCATGTCTATAAACGTTGTCATAGACTTGGTAAATTATCCAATGACATGTGATATTCTAATAACATATCAAGATATTTTTATAAATAATGTGATAATTATTTTCCAGATAAGGGAATCTAATTTTAAATTTAAGTAAACATTTAAGAATCTATAGACGTCTGTAACCTAAAGAATTTCAGAAATACCATAAGAGCGAGAATAAGATTCACTCATCAGTCGTTCTGCCGCTGTCTCAAATTTCCTATCCTTTTATTCTTCTGCACACTTTTTGCTTCAGTCTAGTTAAACAGAGAACCTCTTACTTCGCCCATTATTCTCTTTTCTCATCTTAGCTGTATGGTGTAGAACAATCTTTCATTGTTTCCCTGAAAACCATCTCCATTCTATTCTTCAAAATACTTAAAAGACCAGCCTCTTCCAAGAGATTGACCCTAAAAATCTCCAACCTTTGGAGATGATTTGGAATGACTCAAGAATGTTATGGATTGCTCACCCCTGTTGTGTTTTATCCTATTTCCCCCCCAAGTCTGGAGCCAATCCTCCCTTTGAGGTTTCAAAGACAGTACTTTCTCTTCAGTGTGTAAACTGGTTTGAGTTGAAACAAGATCCAAGCAGATACCTTTTTATAGTTAAGTTCTCCCTCCCATCAGAACCAAAATGCCTCCTTACAGCTTCTACTCGCTTGCATTTCCTAATTATAAAATGAGATTAAGACTTTTCCTTCTTCTGCATAACGGTTGTTTACATACAGAATACAATCATGCCTACCACACTCCATTGCCTTTTCTTGTCCAGGTCAAAATCTCCAGTTTCTTCAGCTTTTTCTTATATAACATATTCTTTCCCAATCTTTTGATTAAGATCATATGTGTACATATGGCACACTCTCAAGATATTTCATCATCTTGATTGCCCTTAGCTTTTCAATATGTCTTAATGAGACTCCTATAACTAAATACAGTGATTCATCACGGAGTAAACTGAGACTTGACCAATCTCTTTTCAAATTACTGGAGTCCAGGGCTTGATCCAGGCCAGAATTTTTAAGGTGGCTGTGAGAGTGGATGTTGCTGGCTTGGGTCTCGAGCGTAAAGCAATGACAGTTGGTGGCCATTTCCCAAGTGTGGTGGTTAATTTTAGGCATCAAGTTGGCTGGATTCTAGGATACCTAGAAACCTAGTAAAGCATTACCTTTGGGTGTGTCTGTAGGGGTGTTTCCAGAGAGGTTTATTATATAAGTCTCAGTGGAGCAGGTGAGAAAGATTTGCCCTCGATGTGGGTGGGCACCATCCAGTCAGCCTGGAGCCCTGGGAGAACAGAAACAGAGAAAAGGCTAATGTGTTCATCTCTCTGTGAGAGCTGGGATACACTCTTCATCTCCTGTCCTTGGATATCTGAACTCCAGGCTCCCTGACCTTTGGACTCCAGAACTTGCACCAGTGCCCTTGCCCCTCTGGTTCTCAAGGCTTTGGCTTCACTGGTTCTGAAGTCTTCAAACTAGGTCCCAGTCAGGCTACCAGCATTCCAGGGTCTACAGATGGTTTATTGGAGAAGTTCTCTGCCTTTATAATCATGTAGGCCAATTCCCCTAGTAAATCTCCTCTCTTGCTCTTGTGTTATCTATCTATCTTTATCTGTATCTATCTATCTATCATCTATCGATCTATCTAATCTTTCTATCTATCTATCTTATTGGTTCTGTCTCTCTGGAGAACCTGGACTACTTAACCAAGTAAGGCTAGACCAGAAGTAAGGGACAATCCAAAATGCCAAATAAGGGGAACAGCTATACGGCAAGAATAGGACTTGAAACAACTGAATAATCAAAAGTGCTTAAAATCAGAATGTCTTGATCTGTTTTTGGTTACTTCTCTGTATATGAGGTAAAACCTACATAGTTCTACAGAGTAAAACACAGGGACGCAAAGACAAAGAACTGAATCTTTTTACAACATCCTGTCCAAGACATTGGTCAAGGAGATAAAAGTAAAAGGTGCTGAGCTGGTTTGGATAGGACTTTTACTGCTTTAACATGTTGCTTAACGTAGCCTTAGACAGAATTAGCTTTTTTAGTAGTGTATCGCGCTATAGGCTCAGCTGAGCTTGTGGTCAACCAAAGCCATTAGGTCTCTTTTATATGAGCTGTTGTCATTGACAATACACAATTCTGCACGTGTGCTACTTATTTTTACCTCTGAAGGACTAGAATTTACATTTATCCCTATCAGCATTTCTTTTCTGAGTATTCTACCTAGTTTGGAGGCTAAGTGCTTTGAAGTTAGTCTGAGCTTGTAACCCAGCTCATCCATTTTCTGGCTGTCTGAGATCGGACAAATAGCTTTACTTTTAAATATTATTTTCTTAAATAAGTTGTGTACGAATTATATTAACTTTGTCCCTAACTTAGACATATTTCCATCCATCTACTCATTTAGTCATTCATTCAACAAATATGTGCCTTTTGAGTGCCAGGCACTGTGTTAGACATGCAGTAAATGCTTTCTCTGGGTCTTTATTATATTCACTAATGAAATTGTTGCACAAACTAGATTCAAGTGTAAACCCTGGACACATCTCTTAACTCTAGCTTTTCCTCTAAGTGGCTAAGTAGATAGAAATCTATTAATGAAAATGTAGAGAGTATGATTGTTGAACTTGATATAAATATAACTGAGTAAACTATTTCTCAGTCCATAGGCACACCTGTACAACTTTTCTGCTAAATATCACACTGGGCAGACAACAGAGCTTAGTCTGTATAATTAATAGAAGAACAAGCAGAAATACAGTCAAAATATATATTCTCCTAATGAATGTACTTTTTTAGACTGTTTTGTTGTTGTCGTTGTTGTTTTTGAGTCAGAGTCTCACTCTGTCACCCAGGCTGGAGTGTAGCAGCACACTTATGGTTATCACATCCTTGACTTGCTGGGCTCAGGCAGTCCCTCCACCTCAGTTTTCCAAGTAGCTGGAACTACAGATACCCACCACTATGCCTGGCTAATTTTTTTATTTATTGTGGAGACAAGGTTTCACCATGTTGCCAAGGCTGGTCTTGAACCCCTGGACTCAGGCAATCCTCTCGCTTCCGCCTGCCAGGATGCTGGTATTACAGATGTGAGCCACTATGCCCAGCTGCCTGCATTTTTTAAAAATAAATTTACTGGGGTTTCGTATGTAGCAGAGAAGCTCCCTCACTGCAATCTATTGAAAGTCAGCCCTTGACACAAGGAATAAGAAAAAAAATTATTATTTTTCATATCTAAAACTGAAAACAACCCAACAGTTGAGAATTAATTGTGGTATATTAACTCAGAATAGTATATAGCAATGAAAATGAATACATTACAGTTATGCACAACAATCTGAATAAATCTCACAAAATAATCGCAAATGAAAGAAGATAGACATAATACATATTACATTATTCCATTTATCTAAAGTACAAAAAAGACAAAAGTTATATGCTGTTATAAGTCAGCCTAGTAATTATCCTTGGGGAAAGTAGTTACTGGAGTGGGCATGAAATTTAGTCTGTATTTTGTAGTGCTGCTCTTCCAAGTATCAATTCATGAACCATCCTATTGTCATAACTTAAGACTTTCTCATGGAAACAAGATTTTTATACATAAAATATATATAGACACATGAATGCTGGGCATGGTAATTCACACCTGTAATCCCAGCAATTTGGGAGACCTGGCTGGAAGGATCACTTGAGCCCAGGAGTTCGAGACCATTCTGGATAACATAGCAAGACTTCATCTCTACAAAAAAATAACAAACTTAGCCGGGCATGGTGGTATATGTCTGTAGTCCCAGTTACTCGGGAGACTGAGGTGGGAGGACCACCTGAACCCAGGAGGTCAAAGCTGTAGTGAGCCATAATCATGCCACTACACTCCAGCCTGGGCAACAGAGTGAGACCCTGACTCAAAAAAAAAAAAAAAGAAAAATATATATGTATGTATGTATATATATACATACACACAATATATACACATACACAGACACACAGACACACACACACACACACACACACAACCACATGAAGGAAGCTAAAACACTTTGCCTAAATATGGCAGAAACACTGCCAAATTTATGTTTAAGTTAGAAGTGATTACTTTTTCCTTCTTAAACTCTTTAGTCATCACCTCCATATTTTTTCAGGCCCAATATGCATTTTGAGATTGGTTGCATGACCCAAGTGTCTGGCAGCCTTTCTGCCAGACCAGCTGTCAATGACTGAAAAACAAGCAAGCTCTCAATTGCATAATGTGTATCAAGTCATGCAGTTCTATAAAAGGAAAACTTGATTTGATCTTCAGCGAACAGAGTCTGGTGGCCGGAAGGTGATTATAACTATGTCCGGTATTTATATCAACTTCAATCACTCACTGTCTACCAATTGGCTCTAATGAGATACTCTCAGCCCTATATTTAATTCCCATGAATTACTTGTTGATTATCCACACTGCAGATTATCTGCAATAAATTTTCTTTGTGCTGGGCCAGCTTCTTTGTGTACTCTCTTAGGCCACATTCCCTACTGTCCAGCTGGTGTGTGCCCAGAAGAAAAGGTAAACTAATTTTGATATTGGCATAAATCAGTGATTTTCAACTGGGAGGGATTTTTGCCTCCCCAGGGGACATTGGGCAATGTCCATAGCCATGTTTGTTTGTCACAACTGGGGGGTGCTTTTGGCATGTAGTGGTAGAAACCAGGGATGCTAGTAATGTTCTATGATGCACAAAACATCAGCAAAGAATTATCCGGTCCAAAATGTCAACAGTGTTGAAGTTGAGAAGCCCTTGCTTAAATAAAGACAAAATATGGCCAGGCTCAATGACTCAGCCTGTAATCCCAGCAATTTGGGAGGTTGAGGTGAGTAGATTGCCTGAGCCTGCGGGTTCAAGACCAGCCCGGGGAACTTGGCAAGCCCTCATCTCTACAATAAAATAAAAAAATTAGCCAGGCGTGGTAGCGTGTGCCTGTAGTTCTAGTTACTTGGAAAGCTGAGGTGGAAGGATTGCCGGAGCCCAGCAGGTTGAAGCTGGGGGGTGGCCGTGAGCGTTCTGCTGCACTCCAGCCTGGGTGACAGAGTGAGACTCCAAGTCCAAAAAAAAAAAAAAAAAAAAAGAGACAAAATAGGAATGCAAATTACAATTAACAAATATAATTTAAATTGAAGTATGAGTGATTTAGAGGTTATTCTTTGGAATCTCTGTTCCACCACTTCCCTCAATAAACAAGGATAATGGACACTGAATATGCATTTATTATTCCCTGTACATGCCTTTCAGTGGTTAAGTTTGTAGCTTTTGAATTAGGGTGGAATTTTTTTTTTTTTTTTTAAATAGAGAGAGTTTCACTGTGTTGCCCAAGCTGGAGTGTAGTCGCACAATCGAAGCTCACTGTAAACTTGAACTCCTGGCCTCAAGCAATCCTCCTGCCTCAGCCTCTCAAAGTGTTGGAATTACAGACATGAGTCACTGCACCCAGCCCTAAATGGGAATGTTTAATGCTGGTCATTTGCACAATGACTGGGACACATTTATGGGCAATAGAAATTCATGTGAATTCGTAGAGGCTTAACTAGGGGTGTGGAAAACATTTTCAATGTCAAATCCTTTGGACTCTATAAGCTTCAAGACTCTGGGTTTTTTGGTTTCTGTATGTTCATCCAGTTTGTTGTATTCTTTATATATTTCAAAGCCTTATTTCATTATCTTCCTTTAAATGAGTCACTTGCATGCTCAGACTTCAGTTCTGCATGACTGGGCAAATTCTTGGTATGTACTTTGTTTCCTTGTCTTCATACTAAAAATATGGTTAATATTGATAATTTTTAATTGCTTTTCACATTTCTTTCAGTATTGAGCTTGCAAAGCCCTTAAATTTCCATTTGTCTTGACAGCTCTCAAAATAGCATTTCCTATTTTAAATGAATTCATTGTTCTGTTTTATTTGGGGAAATTAAGTCAATGCAATGCAAAGTTATAAGCAGGCTTCCTGTACAGATAGTTTCATTTCATGGCTAGTCTGCACTTCAAACCATAGGTAGCTCACTGGATCCCAAACTTGAGGCTTCAGTGTCCAAAGGATCAGTTTAAGGTGCTCAAATGTGCTCCCATTACTTGTTCATCTAAGAGAGTGACCACATGTCTGCTTCAGAATTGAAACTCATACCAGTATCTAAGGGAGTGGATTGGTTCCAGGATCCTTGCAGGAACTCTAAGCCATGGCAAAAAAAGATCTTAGTGGGTTTAAATTCTACCAGCTTTCTTTCTTTCTCCCTCCCTTTCTTTCTTTCTTTCTTTCTTTTTTTCTCTCCCCCCCACCCCCACCCTTCCCTCTTTCCTTCCCCCCCTCTTCTTTTTGAGTCCAGGTCTCACTCTGTTATGCAAGCTGGAGTGCAGTGGCTTGATCACAGCTCACCGCAGCCTCGACCTGCTGGGCTCAGGTGATACTTCTGCCTCAGTCTCCTGAGTAGCTGGGACTACAGGTGTGGGCCACCACACCCAGCTAATTTTTTTTGAACTAAATTTTACCAACCCTTAACCAACACTCACTCCAGAGAACTTTCAAGTATGAGGAAGAAATAAGGAGTGGGTCTTAGAACCAGTGTGTTGCCCTTTGGGTATACTAACAAAGCTTCCAAAATGGAATAAGAATGTGTGAGCTGACCATGTTTCCTAAACTCAGGCTTAACCCAAAACCTAGTTCTCTCCCCAGACCCTGTAGCCTCAGAACTTAGTAGTTTTAGAAAGATGATTGGGTGATTCTTTTCTTCATCATTTCCAGAAAGCTATTAACCTCATTTCAGAAAAGTGTGTTCAAAATGCTTCCTAATTAGCACCTTTTTATTGACTCCACTCTAACCAAAATAGAGTAAATATACTACAATTATCATGTTTAACATGACTATAGAGTTAACAAGAATAATAATCATGGGAATTATTTTCACGAAAACTCTATTAATCAGTTTTTTAAACATAGTAGAAACACAAAAGTTTCAAAGTAAACATGGCAGATTTTTAAGTAAACTCATAGCTGGAAAGTTATGAAATAATTTTTTTATAGCCACAGAGATGCTGTGTAACAAGTCCTTATATGGCAACACTGTATAGAGCTAGTGTAGTCAAATTATTATAACAAGGTGATGAAAAGCAGTGATTTTGGAGTCAAACAGACCTTGGTTTTGCCACTTACTAGCTAAGTGGCCTTTGTCAAATTATTCAAACTAACCGCTGGATGTAGTGGCTCTTGCCTGTAATCCCAGCATTTTAGGAGGCCTAGGCAGGAGGATCACTTGAGGACAGGAGTTCAAGACCAGCCTGGGCAACAGTGAGACCCCATCTCAAAAAAAAAAAAAAAAAAAAAAAAAAAAAAATTGGGCCTGGTGGCACACATCTATAGTCCTAGCTACTAGAGAGGCTGAGATGGGAAGATCACTACTTGAGCCCAGGAGTTTAAGACAGCAGCGAGCTATGATTGCACCACTGTACTCCAGCCTGGGTGACAGAATGAGACCCCAACTCTAAAAAGAAAAAGCAAAAACTTTCTTAGTCTCAGTCTCATTCAAAGTGGAGATAATAGTGGTACTTATGTTATGAAATCTGGGGTCTATTTAATGACATACTGCGTGTAAAAACTCAGCCCCTCCCTGAAAAATATCAACTCCACAGGCTTGTGGGAAAAAAGAATGAAAAAAAATCAACTCAGCTCCTCCATAAATATAAGTTTATATTTATTATTCTTATACACCAAGTAAGTAATAATGTTTTGGACACCTGTCTAAAAAACACAACTGAAGCATGGCAAGATCACCATACATACTAAGTTTTATTTATTACTAGGGATACTCTGTAGTAATTTTAAAAATTATTTATTTGCTTATTTATTTTGAGTCAGAGTCTCACTCTGTCGCCCAGGCTGGAGTGCAGTGGCATGACACCCAAATGTCATTATCACACTTCACAAAATTTCCTGATTGTCTCAAAAAAGTGTTTTTATAGTTGTTAGAATCAGGATCCTAACACCGTTCACATATAACACTTGGTTGCTGCACCTCTTAGCCTCTTTTAGTTTAAAATAGTCACACCTCCTTCTTCCCTCTGCCATCAAGTCTTGGTAATCAGTTGCCTGAGGGATGTTTGCTTCCTGTGGTATCATTGAACTTACTTGTCTCCTGTAATTCCTTTTAAGAATGGATGAGATTCAGGGTCAGCTTTTTTCCCCATAAGGATACTTGGTAAGTGCTGTGTGCTCCCTAATGCGCCATATCAGAAGGCACACAATATCTAGTGGTTCCACTTCTAAGATACAAAAATTGACCCGTTGCCTGTTGACAGCCTTAACAAATTGAAAAACAAACAAAACAAAATAGAAAAAATTTTAACAAATTGATCTTCTTAAACTTTATTTTATATAAATTTATGTGAAACATTTTCTACTTTACATGGCCAAACCATATAATAAGATATATTCAGTGCAATCCCATTTTATCCCTTTTCTCACCATCCTGTTTCCTCACTGTAGAAAATCATTTTTATCAATTGTGGTTTGAGTGTTATAGTTTTATTTTCTTTTCCTTTTTTTTTGAGTTGGATTCTTACTGTGTTACCTAGGTTGGAGTGTGTAGTTGCATGATTTTAGCTCACTGCAGCCTCAACCTCCTGAACTCAGGCAATCCTTCTGCCTCAGTCTCCTGAGTAGCTAGACTACAGGTGCATGCCACCACACTCAGCTAATATTTTTGATTTTTTTGTAGAGACGAGGCCTTATTATATTGCCCAGGTTGGTCTTGAACTCCTGAACTCAACCTATCTTCTGGCCTCGACCTGCCAAAGTGTTGGGATTATAGATATTAGCTACCACATCTGGCCTGTGTAATATTTTAAAAAGATTTTTATTTACTTATATTCATTTTGTGGCCCCGTAAGGGATGACAATTAGGCCTTAGACTGAGTTGCTATGGTAATTTCTAGGATTACGACAGTTGTAGATTAAGGAAGAATCAGTCTTCAGATGAGGTGGTCTTCATGAAAACAGTCATTTTGGTTTTTCTCCCATCACTGCTTCCCCATAAAAGCCTTTTTAAAATGGAGAAGTAGTTGTCTGCCTCTCTTCTTCATGGTTATTTACCACCTCTACTGAAATGTGCTTACCTAGTTAAAGAGACTTTAAAAATGGTTAGAAATTATATTTTATGATAGGATTTCATTTTACATAGATATGTGTTTGCAAGAGGAAAACTAGTGACAACTATATTGCAAAATATTGAAGCTACTTATTTGTAGAGAGTAAAATTTTAAATGATTTTATTTGTGTTTTTCTCTGTATTTTCTAATTTTCTATGTGACGATATACTTGCATTTTATTAAAAAAAGAAGGTTGCTTTCCTCTATATAAAAATAAAAAATAATCTTTTAAAAATGAGTACTTGAATATAGAATTATTGTTTAATGGGTATGAAATTTCTGTTTGAGATGATGAAAAAATTCTAGAGATAGATAGTGGTTGATTGTTCCACATCATTGTAAATGTACTTAATGCCACTGAACTGTACACTTAAAAGATTTAAATAGTAATTTATGTTATATATATTTTACCACAACATCAAAATAGATAAAGGAGGTTAAAAAATTGGCCAGGCACCTCACTGGCCAATTTTTTAACCTCCTTTATCTATTTTGATGTTGTGGCAAAATATATATGACATACATATACATATATATAATATATAACACTTTGGGAGGCCGAGGCAGGGGGATCTCTTGAGCCCAGGAGTACAAGTGGCAAGAAAATGCCTATTTTTTTTAGGTATTCATAATGAAATATCATATAATAACATTACGCAATGTCTGACATTCAGTTTAAAATATTTCAGCAAAGAAAGCAAGGGGAAACAGATTAAGCAAATGAGGCAAAACATTTTAATAAGTGCTGAATCTGGGTCACGTACATCAGAGTTCATTCCTTGTATGGTCTCTATACACTAGAGCATATTTGAAAATTTTCAATATAAACATTTTTTAAACGAAAACATCGATACCTCTTCTAGCTATTATTGCTGTATAACAGGTTGCCCCAAAACTGACGAGCTTAAACTATAATAATCATTGTATTATATCCCATATTTTAGCTGGGTCAAATTTGGGAAGAACTTGACTGGGCAGGTCTGGATCTTGGTTTCTTTTGTGATGGAGGTTGGAGCCCTACCAGTTGGGGCCAGGAGGGTGGTGCAGATGGAGTCTAGCCAAACAGCACTCTCTCTCTCTCTCTCTCCTTTCTCTCTCTCTCTCCCTCCCTCCCTCTCTCTCTCTTCCTGAGTGTAGCTGCAGGGATTCTCCATGAGGTCTTTCCATGTGGGCTAGCTTGACCTTCCCAACACATGGTGGCTTCAGGGCAGGCAGAATGCTCATTTGGCAAGAGCAAGGTGGAGCCTACATAGCCTTTAATGCCCTTGCCTGGGAAATCACAGTGTTGTTCCCACTGCAGTCTATTGCTTGATGCAGAATCAAAAGCCAGTCCATTTTCAAGGAGAGGGCTCATAGATTGCACCTTTCAGTAAGAGTAATGTCAAAGAACTTGTGGACGTATTTAAAAACCACCAGCCACACCACCTTTAATGGCTTTACACATTTGGTGATCAGTACTCAATTCAAAAGGCCATGACAGAATGGAGAGTCTATCATGGTTACCCATAAGTGGGGACTTTTCTGATTCTCAGGCTCATGGAACAACTGAATTCCCTTAGAATTGCTGTGTATCTTACAGGTTTATCTAGGACTTCATAACTTGGTATTTTGAAAATTCCATTATGAGCCATCACGTGTGAAACGCCCAGCCTAGTAATGGGTTTATAAGAGATACTTTGTTAATATTGGTGATATCTTATACTTGTGTAAATTCTTCAGAAGTTTTTACAGATGAAGTACACCATTATTAGTAGTTTGTGTGATTCTGCCATTCTCTGAAAGACCTGACAGAGTTACAGTTAAAAGAATAAACCTTTTTAGAAAACTAAAATTCCGTATAAAATGTTACAGTTGAGTAATGTTTGGTGATAACAGAGTACGTTGTAGCATAGGCCAGTGTCTACTTTGTTTTCCATTTTATTTTTTACTTTCTTTTTTTTTTTTTTTGAGTCGGAGTCTCACTCTGTCACCCAGACTGGAGTGCAGTGGCCGCTCCCGGCCACCACAGCCTCGACCTGCTGGGCTCCGGTGATCCTTCCGCCTCAGCCTTCCAAGTAGCTGGAACTACAGGTGCGTGCTACCACACCTGGCTAATTTTTTGATTTTATTGTAGAGATGAGGTCTCACCAAGTTGCCCAGGTGGGTCTCAAACACGCGGGCTCAGGCAATCCACTCACCTTGGCCTCCCAAGGCGCGGGATTACAGGCTGAGCCACCAAGCCCGGCTTATTTTTTACTTTCGATCAGTTTTCTTCTTCCTCAGATTGCCTTTTTAAAAACTTTCCTGAGCAACAGAAAAATGGGAGCATCTCCCTTATGTGAAGCATGAATGCATCAGGACAAAGGTTTTTAAAGAATACTAATGATGCTTAGAATCCAATCTGTTTTCAAATATTTCTGAAGATTAACTAAAACATATACCAGATTTTTGAATCTAGAGTATTTCTTTGACCTATAAGAAACTTCACCTTTTCCTTTTAAGTCTTTATTTTTAAGTCGGGGCCTCACTCTGTTGCTCAGGCTGGAGTCGCTGGGACGACAGGTGCATACCATATGGGGCTAATTTTTTAATGTTTTACAGAGACGAGAGCTCACTATGTCCATTCTGGTCTCAAATGCCAAGGCTCAAACAATCTTCCCACCTCAGCCTCCCAAAGTGCAGCGATTACAGGTATGAGTCATTAAGGTCATTTAAAACTTAAAAAGAGGCCAAGCGTGGTGGCTTATACCTGTAATTCCAGCACTTTGGGAGGCTGAGTTAAGAAGATTGCTTGAGCCCAGGAGCAACATAGTAAGATCTCATCTCTACTAAAAATTTAAAAATTAACCAGGCATGGTGGTGCATACCTGTCATCTCAGCTACTGGGGTGGCTGAAGCAGAAGAATCACCTGAGGCCAGAAGGTCAAGGCTGCAGTGCGCCACAATCATGCCACTGCACTCCAGCCTGGGCAACAGATTGATACACTGACTCAAAAAAAAAAAAAAAAAAAAGAAAAGAAAAGAAAAGAAACAACAAAAAAAATGGTGTCAGACACAGTAATTAATTTGTAATGTTAATGTGTAAGTTTCCAAACTAATAGAAATGATAGATAATACTAATAACTATTCAAATAAAGAAAATCTAATTTTTTTTAAGAGACAAGTTCTCACCCTGTTATTCAGGCTGAAGTACAGTGGTATGATCATAGCTCATTATAATAACCTTGAACTCTTGGACTTGAGTGATCCTCCTGCCTCAGGCTTGAAGTAGCTGGGACTACAGATACATGCCACCACACCTGGCTAATATTTTCATTTTTTATTTTGTAGAGACGGGTTTCACTATGTTGTCCAGGTTGATCTCAAACTCCTGGCCTCAATTGATCCTCCTGCCTCTGCCTCCCAAAGTATAACGTATAAACTAAAACTTTTCTTAAAATTATAAGTCGTGACTGGGCTCAGTGGCTCAGCCTGTAATCCCAGCATTTTGGGAGACTGAGGCGAGTGAATTGCCTGAGCCCGTGGGTTTGAGACCAACCTGGGCAACTTGGCGAGACCTTGTCTCTACAATTAAAAAACAAAAATGAAAAAATGAGCCGGACATGGTAGTGCGCGTCTGTAGTTCCAGCTACTTGGAAGGCTGAGGTGGAAGGATCGCTGGAGCAGGTCGATGCTGGGATGGCTGTGAGCATGCCACTGCACTCCAGCATGGGCGATGGAGGGAGACTCCAACTCAAAAAAAAAAATCATAAGTCATATAAACAATAGGTAATTATAAATTGAGTATTTATTTATTAAAATATTTTATTAATTTTCATTGATGCTACTATGGTCCTTAAAAACAATAAAACTACATCATAGTATTTCAGCTTTTCACTAAAAGAGATTGCCTAGCCTTCCAACAATTACATACATTTCAATGCCTTTATTTTTCCTGTTTAGCAACCTTTATTTACCTAGGGATATTTGTGGAATCGATAGTTAGCTCCACATATCTTGGTCTAAGAAGCTTAAGAACTCTGTGTTCCCAATCAGTCAATTATGATATATCATAGGGCATAACATTTCAGAGGTTCAAAGGCTGTTGACTGAATTCAGTTGTGCTTTTATGTCCCAGACACACAACAAAATCTCAAAAATTGTAAGAGATGTATCTAGAATCATGTCAAAATCCCTTCACATCCTCTGCAACATTACTTATTTACCTTCTAAGTCCTTGTCCTATAAGAAAAATGCTTTTTTGAAGATGGCATTTTATTAAAATTTATAATAGGCCTGAAAAAAAGAGAAGTACTACATATATTTGCTTTATTACATTATTTTTAGGATATGTTTTAGAAAACTAGAAGTCATTACAGAGATCATTTAAATAAGGAAGAAATTCTACTCTGCACAAAACACTCATTGATGTCAGTGGGAGGATGTGAATGGAACATGTGTTGAACTTGACCCTGTAATGTTTAAACTGCAATCCTTCCTGATGTTGGCAGAGCCTAGCTTGCCCCGAAAGACGTTGTGGTCTGTGCAAGAAATACACAGAGGGTTCATGGTCTGGTTTTTCGCTGCTTCTAGAGCAACAGATGAAATGCATAATGCCTTCTTTTAGGGCTACTACTTACTTTTAGCACAAAAGACTTTTAAACACAAAAGACTTTAAATGAGGTGGTGTGAGAAAGTAAAAGGTAGAGTCTGTGAATGGAAATTAATGTTGGTGATGATTTTAAAACCTTCTCCACTAGTGGCTGAGAAGCATCCATGAGTCCTATCTGCATTAAAGGAAAAGAGAAGAATACAAGATCTTAAAGAACACTTAGCACAGCAGTATACAAAATCAGTGAGCCATGCTCACTCTATTTTTGTTAAATTCCATTACACATGTGTCAAGAATGGTTACTAGCAAGATTCCAGCATGACTGGACTGTCAGAAGTCAGACACTTGCTCCCACAGGTAGACACTTGGTAAAATAAGATGAAATTATTATAAGTGAAGTTAAGAAAAAACACATAATCTTTATTGCAAGGTAAGTTACTTGAAAACCAAACAGGAATGGTTCATTTTTCGTTAAATCCTGTGAAAAAAAGATGTGACTCTAGTTAAGGATCTAGGACAACAGCTTATTGGTGCTAACCCCGGATTAGCATTATGTTCAGAGGAAGGGGCTTGAAATTGCCTAATCTATATAGTTATACTCAGGCACTTGAAAACCAACATTAGCAGGGTTCTATTTTTAGCTGTTTGTACTTGGTGGAATTTCTTGGCCTCCTTTGTATACTTTGTAAACCCTTTATCTTTTACAATACATACATACATACTGCCTTTATAATAGAGAGAAAAAAGAAAAGATCACCTTTTGTTTCAAAGGAGCAGTACAAGAGGAAGATGAAGAAACAGGAAGTATTTCAAGATGAAATTAAAACTTGTTGTTTTTATTTGACAGAAGATTGTGGATTTAGGGGGGAAAAAATCCCCAATGATTAAAAGTGAAAATGTTGGCTTCTATATGGTATGGAAAATCTACTGGGGCAGGCATTAAAAGTAGTTACAGGATTATATATAGTTTAATAGTTGGCATTTATGCTCTGATCGCAGGTTGCTGGTTTCATATTCCAGCTCTGCAACTTCCTAGCTACACAATCTTGTACAGGCAGGTTATCTATTAACTGGCATCCTAATTTAACATTCTGATAAGAATGTACTGAAGACCAGGAGGGAATGGAGGACTCTGGGGAAGGCCGGCTACGTTGCTTGGATCAGCTGTAGAGGTTTGGGCTCTCAGAGGTCAGATACTTGCTTCCACAGGTAGACACTTGGGAGCCAGGAGCCTTAAGGTCCCAAGGGCAGTTCCTGAGTGACCTTCAGTTTTGTCTTTCTCTACCCAGGAGGCTCCCGCTGCTGCAGCACCCTGTTTCCTGGGAAAATCAGACTCACTCAGGCACTGGCAGTTTTCTCTCTTTCTTTTTAACAAATTCAGAGCTATTACTGTTTTATTATTTTTTACATTTTTAATCTATACTTCTCTTAATTGTCAATGCCATTCACTTTTTATTTTTTTGCCTAACTTTTTTTCCTCATATATATACAGTAGGTTGAACTCAATCTAATTTTCTGGCTTTTAGGAAAGTTTAACCCTAAACCTTTTTTTCTCCACTTTTTCTTTTAACTCTCACTTCTTCTCTCTCCTCATCTCTTGTTTTTCTACAAACTTATTTCAATCTTTTAAAATGATTTTATTTAAATTCCTAGTTTTAGGTCTGCTTTAGTCTTTTTTTTAATCATGCTAAGTTTAGGGGTTTTTTTTTTCCTCTTTTTCTACCTAGTTCCATATTTTTTCTGTATCATTTTTCTTCATAATAGTTAGCAGGAAGCAAACTCAAGGAAGTGTGAAGAGTGGAGAAAGACCATGTCCTTTGTGATGACATGGAGCATACCACCACCCAATCACCTTAATGATCTTCCCCCAACAAGGGGAATGGTTAAAAGGACTCAACCACAAGCAACCAATGGCCATTGCCTTACTAGACTCTGGTGTGGCCATGTGCTCTTTGAGCTATGGCTGTCGCCACACTTCCTGGCTTTGGCCCTTTCCCCCACCTTGGGGAGGTGAATCTTGTTGTTTTTGTTTTGTTTTGTTTTTGTTTTTTGTTTTTTTTTGAGTTGGAGTCTCACTCTGTCGCCCAGACTGGAGTGCAGTGGCCGCTCCCGGCCACCTCAGCCTCGACCTGCTGGGCTCCGGCGATCCTTCCGCCTCAGCCTTCCAAGTAGCTGGAACTACAGGCACGCGCTACCACGCCCGGCTAATTTTTGATTTATTGTAGAGGTGGGCC
>CAUYQG010005999.1:0-33669 GCA_963574415.1 Tarsius wallacei
AAAAAACATCTTTTAATTTTATTGCTTCTAAAGGCCATAGCTGTCTTTTTCTGTTCTGCCTCTGCTGGGTATTTTTTCAAAAAAAAATATGTTTTAGCAATTGTGGGGTTTTTTTTTTTTTTTTTTTTTTTTGGTCCTTATCCTGGGATGTCTGCTTTAGACAGCCATTGGCAAGTGACTTCTCAGTATTTTGACCCTCACTAGAAAATTGTTCCTTAGGTAAAGAATTGAGAGACTGTGTTGGTTTATAAATATTCTTGTTTCAGCATTTATTATCTGATTGGCATTTTGTTTATTTGAAAAAAAACCTATTATTTTTGAGCACCTTTAGAATTATTTTTCATAGCTTTGTTTATCTGTACCAGGGCCTTTCTTTAAAAAAGAAAACAAACTTTTATTATAAAAATACAAAAAGTAACACATACTTGAAGAAAATTCAAAAAGATAAGAAAATGTGATTTTTTTTTTTTTTTTTTTGAGTTGGAGTCTCACTCTGTCACTCAGACTGGAGTGCAGTGGCCACTCCCGGCCACCGCAGCCTCCACCTGCTGGGCTCCGGCGATCCTTCCGCCTCAGCCTTCCAAGTAGCTGGAACTACAGGTACATGCTACCATGCCCGGCTAATTATTAAATTATTGTAGAGATGAGGTCTCGCCAAGTTGCCCAGGTGGGTCTCGAACCCGCGGGCTCAGGCAATCCACTCACCTCAGCCTCCCAAAGCACGGGATTACAGGCTGAGCCACCGAGCCCGGCTATGAATTTTTATTTTTGTTTTTAGAGACAGAGTTTTGCTATCTCCCAGACTGGTGTGCAGTGGTGCAATCAGAGTTCATTGCAACTTCAAACTCCTGGGCTCAAACGCTCTTTCTGTCTGGGCCTCCTGAGTACTTAGGCCTACAGGAGTGCTCCACCACACCTGGCTAGGTTTTTTGTTGTTGTTTTACTTATTATAGAGATGGTGTCTTGCTATATTGCCCAGGCTGGTCTCAAACTTCTGGTCTCAAGCACTCCTCCTGCCTGAACCTCCCAAAGTGCTGGGGTTTCAGGTGTGAGCCACTGTGCCTGTGAGACCACTGCACCTGGTGAAAAATAAAGATTATAATCATGTTATCACCCAGAGATACACTGGAAAGATAATCACTGTTAACCATTTGGTGTTAACATTTCTGTTCATGTTTATATATGTTTTATAGGGGATGTTTTACAAAAATGAAATACTGTTGTACAGTTTCCTTCCCCCATTTTTCATAGCTCTTAAATGAATCTTTCCATAACATTAAATTCCTTTTTTTGATGGCCATGGGTAATCTTGTACCATCTATCTTTTCTCTTTTAACCATTTCTCTATCATTGGAATTTAGATTGTTCCCATTGTTTTCACTAAGCATTTGCTGCTTTTATCAGCAAATGCTTCCCAGTCCTCTGACTTGCTGCATCCAGTGGCTTAGAACAGATTGATAACCATCATCATCATGTGGTGTGCTTGAGAACTCTTATTCTCAAGCATATCAGTGTCTTCCTGAAACATGCCTAGCACAAGGAAAATATCTTGGCTCACTGTAGGATTAGCCCATCTATGACCTGTAATGAGTATGTCTGTTCTGGTATCTTCACTCTGCTGTGGTGGTGCCAGGCCTGATGATGAGACTTAGTCTTTTTTAAGGCTTTTAAGGAGTCAAATAAAGGCTTTCTTTTCTTTACTTTTGATTTTTTTTTTTTTTGTGGATATTTATTCAAAGTTAGGAGGAAAATTAGGTCCTGGTTATAAACTGTCACTGCTTATCTCTGGAAAATTAAGTTAGGAACTAATGAAGAAAAGTCAGTTACAGTTAACATATATACCCATTTTGAGGACATTGAGAAGCAGTCTTATCTAGGAATGTTAACATAACATGTTCATTACCTGTACAAGATTGATGCAAACTTTAGCTTTTCCTTCTCATGGAATTGTATATTTAAAAAATTTAAGCTCACATTTTATGGGATACAACAGTGTAGGTATAGTGAAAGAAATGACAGTACTTCAGATTTGATTTTGCACTGTGCAATTTTTAAGGAAGATTTCCATAATTACTATCCTTTATTTCCCATCCCCTCATTTTCACAACTTCTTTGAAGTAGACACTGTTAACTTTCATTTTATAGGTTGGAAGACTGAGGGTTAACACTCTCACATGGCTGTGTAGTGGCACATTGTACTCTGACACTCAGTCCTGTTGCCTTTCTGCCATACCACATATAGGTTGCCCGTGTTCCTTATGCTCCCCCAGTAATGATTTGTTGAAAATCTTCACAGATACTCATTTGAGCGTGAGTTTTGTGCTTATCACAGTTCTATGAAATAAATGTGAAGCTTTCCTTTGAGGACACACACACGTGAAACTGTAAATGGTACCATGCCCATCATCTGTACCATAGAGTGGCATAAAAAAGCCCTAGGCTGTGTATGGGCTACAAGTATATTTGGAGTCATAGGCAGGGTTGATCAGTGTGGACTGGGGCAGTCAGAGAGGGCTTTCTGGCCCTAGATGGATGGATAGGGTTTGCATAGGCAGGAAGTAAAGGAAATAGAGCGTTCTAGATGAAGGAAACTACAAAACTTGTTTCAAGTATGTTTGAGCATGGTGTTTAGAGGGCACATGGTAATGTCTAGCTTGAGAAAAAGGTGTCTCTTGGAGAACAGTGGATGAGAAAGCCTAACAGGTAAAGAAGAGCCAAGTTACGAAAGACTTTGAAAGTGAGGTAGAGTTTAGATTTGATGGAGTAGCCAAAAGGGAGTCGTTGAAAGTAAGGGTGAAGGCAAAACTAAAGAGGTAATTTATGAAGAGTGATTTTGAAGTAGGGTGCAGAAGTACAAGGAATGAGGTACAAATGTAGTGAAGATTTAATGTCTTGTGAGAAATAGCTGCTTTGAATTACTCAAGAAAAGAGAGCTCTATTCCAAATTTTCAGTTTTATTATTCTTCCATTTCAGGATCTGTTCGTTCATTCAGCAGATATTTGTTCATACCAATTATGTGCAGGATGCTGTGGGAGATATGCTCTAAAGGAGCTTATGGTGTAGGAAGGGTCTTAAGAGATATTATACAAGTAATTTTAGTACTGAAGAAATATAAGACATTAAGACAGATATAGATGAAATGCTTTGTGAGAATGTGTTCATCTTAGAGCAGCACTATCCAATAGAAATAGAATGTGAGCCAAATGTAATTTAAAGTTTTCTGGTAGCTACATTAAAAAAAAAAAAAAGCTGGGCTCGGTGGCTCAGCCCATAATCCCAGCACTTTGGGAGGCCGAGACGAGTGGATTGCCTGAGCCCACAGGTTTGAGACCCGCCTGGGCAACTTGGTGAGACCTTGTCTCTACAACAAATCAAAATTAGCCAGGTGTGGTAGGGTGTGCCTGTAGTTCTGGCTACTTGGAAGGCTGAAGCCAGAAGGATCTCTGGAGCCCAACAGTGCGAGGCTGCGGTGGCCGGGAGCGTGTCACTGCAGTTCAATCTGGGAGACAGAGTGAGACTCCAACTAAAAAAAAAAAAAAGCAAGTGAATTAACTTTAATAATTTTTTTTTTTTACTTAACCCATTGTATACAAAATATTATTCCAACATGTGGCACTAAGCACATTTTCAGTGAATAACCTCATGTGGCTAGTGGCTTAAGCAGTTTAAGAAACATTTCATAGAGGGGATGTCATTGGAGCCATGCTGTGAAGAATTTTGTATGAGGAGTAAAAGGGAAAAGCCATTCCAGGTAGAGAGAGTGGCTTAGTGAGCAAAGACAGAAAGCACACTTTGTGTGTAAGAAAACCGTTTTGGCAGAAGCACATATGATGTGGAAGGTATATTGTGGGAAAGAATGGAAGATAGGCTGGCAAGCTTCCATTGACAGGAGGAAATCTAATTGCTGCCAGCAGCAGGGAACTTTAAAGAATTTTGAAGCCGGGCTTGGTGGCTCAGCCTGTAATCCCGCACCTTTGGGAGGCTGTGGTGAGTGGATTGCCTGAACCCACGGGTTCGAGACCTGCCTGGGCAAGTGAGACCTCATCTCTACAATAAATCAAAAAATTAGCCGGGCGTGGTAGCACGCGCCTGTAGTTCCAGCTACTTGGAAGGCTGAGGCGGAAGGATTGCCGGAGCCCAGCGGGTCGAGGCTGCGGTGGCCAGGAGCGGCCGCTGCACTCCAGTCTGGGTGACAGAGTGAGACTCCAACTCAAAAAAAAAAGAATTTTGAGCAGGAAGTGACTTGATGAGAGTTTTAAGAAGATGAGTCTTACAGCAAAGACATGAAGGAGGCTAGAGATGATGAGTGACTGAAAGAGTGAGACTAGGGAAAGATTATGGATGGGAGGTCTATTGTAGAAATAGGAACAGTTTCGTTTCTCTTTTTTCTGCTGCCTTCCTCCAAACTGCTGGGTGTTGTGTAACCCATTTCCTTTTGAAAATTGGTCTAGCTGCTTCAAAATCCATGTTATATAAGTCAAAAGTTATGTAAGCAGTAGCCATCGGGACATTTAGCTATGGATTTTGTTTGTTGTAAATTGTTTTCTTGTGTGTATAATTAAAAATCTTTGAAACAGATAGATAATGGATTCAGATTTTTTAAGGCATGCATTCACTCTTACTGTATCATGGTGGTTCTTGATCTCTTAAGAACCCCTGCAGTAATCTCCAGCTTAAAACAGCTGGCCCCAAACTAGGAAGACTACCTTTTATTTTGTTGAATAAGGCATTTGGGAGGACCCAATGAGTAGTCTGGATTCTTTAGAGAAGTATGATTTAATTTCTGATGCTTGTGAAGGAGAGAAGTAACGGGGATACTTAATTTTTGTTGTTTTTTTTTTTGAGTCAGTGTCTCACTCTCACCTAGGCAAGAGTGCAGTGGGTTGCTCACGGCCACCCCAGCGTTGACCTACTGGGCTCAGGTAATCCTTCCACCTCAGCTTCCAAGTAGCTGGAGCTACAGGCGTGTACTACCACACCCAGCTAATTTTTTGATATATTGTAGAGACGAGGTCTCACCAGGCTGACCAGGCTGGTCTCGAACCCCTGGGTTCAGGCAGTCCTCTGGCCTTGACCTCCCAAAGTGCTGGGATTACAGGCTTGAGCAACTGCTTCTGGCCGGAGATCCTTAATTTCAAGGCCAAAGAGTTTTGTGACATTTTTTTTTAACAATTGTTGATTCTTTATATTTCTCTACTACTCCATTATAATAATACTGCCTGGGATAGCTTAGCTCTGAATTGGCTTTGGCCAGCACTTTATTATTTGGAATGTTTCATAGGTAGAGTTGCATAAGTGGGCCTCTGACTTTCAACTTTGAATTAGTCTGCAGATTGGAAATTTTCTAAAGTTCATTGAATCATTGAAAGTTGGCTTCTCCCTGGTATGCCTGGTACTTTTAGGAACAATGAAGTGGGATTATTTAATGAGGGAGATACTGTCTTGATCTCAAAGACTATGGACAAGAAGGACATACTGAGACAGTAGAGTCATCCCTTGGTGTCTGCGGAGTAATTGGTTCCAGGACCCATGGATACCAAAATCCAAAGATGCTTGTTTTTTTTTTTTCCGGAACATTTTCCACCACAGTTAGTTGAATCTGTGGATGTGGAACCTGTGGATATGGATGGATAATTTTAAGATGATAGAGTATTTTTGGTGTATTTGAGTAGGTTGTGCTGTGGTAACAGACACCCTAAAAATGTCAATAGCTAAACCCAACAAAAGTTTCTTTTTCATCCTGCAAGTCCAATGCAGGCCTGCAGGATTCTGCATTATGCAGTCATCCAGGGACTCGGGCTCACAAAAAGTCCACCATTGCATTTGTGTGGCTGCACCATCTAGAATACATAGTCTTCTAGGTGGCTGCTGTAAGAAAAGGGAACCTGGGGAACCACACATAGAATTTTCACAGTAGTAACGAAATAGTTTCATTTCTGCTTATGTTTCGCTGGACAGAACTATCATATAGCCCTCCTAACTGCTGGAAAATATAGAGGGGAGTAAATAGAATATTTCATGAGGGTTACTATCTCCACCTTAGTTTCATTCTAGTGTTGTGAGGAAAGATATCAGATGGATCAAGGTGAGACTTGCTTCATAATTGCAGGCTTATAATTAGTGAGCCTTATATAGGATGCAACTCTGAATATGATGTAGATAATAAGCAGTAGGAAGAAAATCATAGTTCTGAACTGGAGAATCAGTTTTTTTCTGAACTGCCTAAATTTTGAGTGTATTTTATATCATTGTTTTCTGTCTGATAAGACATGTTTATGTGATAGGACCCTGTGTGTAGACTTTTCTCTTGAAAATAAATGACTTGAGGCAACGCCATTTTGTGAGTAGAAGTTATACTTTCTTTGCTATTTTTAAATTATCAACCATGTTCAGAGCCTTAAATTGTGATACCATGCATATAGTAATGAAATAATTTGTTTTTAAAATACTGACTTTCCTGCTGTTCTTTAAAGTAGAATTTCAGTCTTTTGATACCTTAAAATATTAGCATTATTTTTTACACAGTGGCACGCGATGGATATAATGAAATTTAAAATAACAGTACATAAAACAAACTTTTAGTTTAGTAAACAACTTTTTAGATATGTATTATTCCAAATTACTGTACTCTATAATGATGATTATTGTAGTGGAGAATTGACTAAGGTGATGTGAATAAGAGATAGTTACTGATGGGTATATGTAAAGGATTTGATAAATTATTAAGAAAGTTGGTAGTGTTCTTGTTTTCCAGTAAGGAAACTGAAGCTGTCAGGTTGTATGATTTAGCCAAGGTCATAGAGCCCAAGTCTGCTTGTCACTAGTTTATGAGGGGGACCTAAAAAATAAACGAAATTATCTTTTGAAGGACTGGCCACTCGTAGTACAGGTATCCCCTGCTAGGTAAGTGTTCTCAGAACCCATTGGTATCAATGTACCAGCTAGTGTTGTTGTGAGAAGCAGCACTGAGCCTCACTGAATTTTTTTGGGAGATTCTTTCAGTGTGTCTGTCTGTTTCACGATGGATGATTTACAAGTGTACCTATTCATGTCATGCGGGATGTTCAGCAGTTTTTGACCAAAAACAACTTGACCCCTGTGCCCCATCCTAATACCCAATCTTGCCCTGAACAACTTTTTGTTTCCTTGAGGAAAAAATTCCTCAAAGGGAAATGTTTTGCTGATGTGGAAGAGGTGAAGCAAAAAATGGCAGAAGCACTAAAACACATCCAAATTGATAAATTTAAAAACTGTTTTGAGCAGTGGAAAAAGCATCTCAGTAGGTGTATTGCATCACATGGAGAGTACTTTGAAGGTAACTGAAGTTTAAACAAGTAAGAATAAGTATATACAATTTTAAAAAAATTAATTCTGGGGTTTTTTGGGTCCCCTCCATTTTATGTTCTTCCTCTGCAGTATATCCTTGTAACAAAGTTAGCAAATTGCAGAAGATATGATAATGATGGCTTCAGTTTTTTAGGAGGCTACTGCTTGATAGGCACAGCCATACAGATCATTTAAAATAATATCTTTTGATTCAAGAGTGAAGCAGTCGTCTTACTTAAAGTATTTTTCCCTATACTTTTGGAAGAAACAGGTTTGGTCAAAACTAGACGATTCCTTACGGAACAATGAAGGGAGGACTTACTATATTACAAGAGAGAGTTGGACTAAGGTTTGTTTTTAAAAAAGACTATTTTTGAGAGAAGTAAAAGACATGTAGTTAGATGATCTTAAATAGTTATTAAGTAGTCTTTATGTTTTGGGGAGGTGAACTGGCATAATGGAAGAAAACAAAACCTCTAGAGGCATATTGACTAGCTTGAGTTCTGACTCTACCATCTGCTTGCAGTGTTGCTCTGGACATAATCACATGCCTTCTCTGAAACACTCCTAAGAAGGGAAAACAGGTTGCTGTAAAGGTACCTACTCCACCAGGACTGTTTGGAAAGTTAATTGACCAAAATAATAAAAAGGTCTTGATGAAGTACTTGACCCTGTAGGTGCTCAAAAGTATTTGATGGCACTTAGAACTAGATGTTTCACATTTAGCATGCTTCTTTTCAGATGTGTTAGAAGAAGATTCACACTTATGTTTCCTGGGCCCTGAAGCCTAACATTTGCTTTCTCTTTCTTTTTTCTCTTGCTCTTGTTCTAGGGAATGACAATGGATAAAAGTGAGCTGGTACAGAAAGCCAAACTTGCTGAGCAGGCTGAGCGCTATGATGATATGGCTGCAGCCATGAAGGCAGTCACGGAACAGGGGCATGAACTCTCCAATGAAGAGAGAAATCTGCTCTCGGTCGCCTACAAGAATGTAGTAGGTGCCCGCCGTTCTTCCTGGCGTGTCATCTCCAGCATTGAACAGAAAACAGAAAGGAATGAGAAGAAGCAGCAGATGGGCAAAGAGTACCGTGAGAAGATCGAGGCAGAGCTGCAGGACATCTGCAACGATGTTCTGGTAAGAGGCCAGTGCTTTGTTTTAAACAGTGAGTTCTATATAGTGTTAATGTAATGTACAAAGGCATACTCTGAACCCCTTGTGAGAGAGAGATGTCTGAATATAGTGGAGAACAGCAAGCCATTCACATCTAATTTTTAAGCATATAATGTGATTTTTCTCACCTTTTGCTTCATCAGAGGTTGTTAATCACTTCTGGAGTATTTTCCTCTTATCAGAAAGACTGAAAAATAGGAACATTTATTTGACATCCCTCCATCTTTTCTTTTAAAAATGAGGCCAGCCGGGCTTGGTGGCTCAGCCTGTAATCCCGCGCCTTGGGAGGCTGAGGTGAGTGGATTGCCTGAGCCCGCGGGTTCGAGACCCGCCTGGGCAGGCAAAACCTCATCTCTACAATAATTCAGAAAAATTAGCTGGGCATGGTAGCGCGCGCCTGTAATTCCAGCTACTTGGAAGGCTGAGGCGAAAGGATCGCCGGAGCCCAGCAGGTTGAGGCTGCGGTGGCCGGGAGCGGCCACTGCACCCCAGTCTGGGTGATCGCGTGGGACTCCAACTCAAAAAAAAAAAAAAAATGAGGCCAGATAGGATTTTAGTAGATGCAGCCACTGATAGGCTATTGAGTATATTAGTCTGAGTAGTGATGTCATTTCTGGTAGGGGGGACAGGATCAAAAACCTGTGCTGCCTTTCAGCCTCTCCCCTTCAGACTGTACAGTCCTGTTTTTGTCTGAAAGTTAGGCATATCCATCAAGTTCAGCATGCATTTCAAAGGCAAATCAGAAATGTTTGGTGATCTCCTCTCCCGTGTTCTACGTAAGTCTTAGTAAGATGATTGATTCCCTCTGGCCATGTTTGGGGTTGAATGGGAGGGTTACATATTCTAAAGCAAATCAAGGTCATATTGTCTTTATCACATCCTGAGCCCACTGGGAACTTTTTTCTTTCAGGTGAATCAGGTAAAAATGAACGGTGAGGGCCTCTTTGAAGGGAAAAGGAATTCACACTTTTGGATCTACCTCCTCCCCTGCTGGCTGTCTCTCCAAATTTCTGCCCATGATACCTTTCTTTTGAAAACCAGTACCCGCCCCCCAAAAAAAGAAAGAAAGAAAACCAATACAAAGCTTGCCAGCCACCAGGCAGTACTCCTCATCCCTAACCCATAGGAGTTAAACCTTGTCTGTCTGCAAAGAATATTAAAACAACTACTGCCCCTTGCATCTTCTCACTTGGATTGATTGAGTCCCCTTATAACTAAGCTTTGCATTGAGCTTCTATTTTATTAGACTCATAGTGTAAAAAGTGTCATGGCTAAATTGTTGCCGGTTGATAATTTGGGGGTTTGTTAATGGTGCACTAATTCCTGAATGTTAGGTACATCTGGTACTCAGATGAAGTATGGCATGCATTCCAAGGGCAAGAAAGTTCCATAATTCCTGAAATGTAGACCAGCTTTTAAGAGCATCTGAAAGAATGTGAAGAAGAGCATGGTACTTACTGCCTCTTAACCAGTTTTTCAGGATGACACATTCTAAAACAACTCTTCGAAAATATTGCTCTGTATACGAAGCTTGGACTCCTTCAGAACTACTTTTGTTGTAAGCATAAATGTTTAAAGGAATTTATTATTAATAGTATTAGCTACTCTTTGAGTGCTAACTACATGCCAGGCAACATGTTAAGTGCTTTTATTTACATTAGCTCATTTATCCTCATAGCTATCCTAGAAGGTGGCTATCATGATCTCCCATTGTATAGCCAAGGAAACCGAGGCTCAGGGTGGTTAGCTAATTTGTCCAGGGTCATACCGATACAGATAAGTGGTAGAAGAGGGATTTCTACCCAGATTGAATTGATTCTGACCTTAGTTCTTGGCAGTTTTGTTTATCACCTTTTCTTCCCAAAATGGGAAGTTTTTTCCCCTTGAATTATAGAAGTAATATAAGTTTATGGGCTTACAAAGGGGTGGAAGGGGCCAGGGCAGAAGAGTGTAAATAAGAAAGTGAAAAAAAAAATCACTTCTATTACCCAGAGAACCATTATTAACATAGTCCCTCCAGGCTTTTCCCTATGTATTTGTGTGCATGTGCACATATACATTTTAATATTGAAATAGGATTCTTGTGGTATTTATAATCTGCTTTTTTTCACTCAGATTTCTTTTGAGCACCTTTCTGTGTTATCTGTGTAGTTCTGCATCATCATTTTTAAGGCCTACAAAGCATTCAATTGTATGGCTCTTTTAATTAACCCCTTATAATGGTGAAAGTGATTTTTAACAGAAAAATACAGGCATCTGCTGTTATGACCTGGGCTAAACAACATTTAGAAACTTCGATGAAAAATAGAGTTTATTAAAATCTTTGAGAAAATTATTTAGAAACAGTAGTGTGCATCTTGAATCTCAAACATCTTGTAAATAATTTTAAATTCTTAACAATATAAATCATTTTTTAGGAGCTGTTGGACAAATATCTTATTCCCAATGCTACACAACCAGAAAGTAAGGTGTTCTACTTGAAAATGAAAGGAGATTATTTTAGGTATCTTTCTGAGGTGGCCTCTGGAGATAATAAACAAAGTAAGTAATATTTTTAAAAAGAAATTTGACCAGTAACGGAAGCAGTCTTCTTTCATAGAGACAACAGTTTTTGTTTTGTCTGTTCACATAGACACCAACGTCATAGCACTCAGAATCTCTTTATCACTCAGCATTGTGATAAAGGAAGTCATGTAGTTAACAAATGAAAATATATCTAAGGAGCAAATATGGAAAGCATTAAAAGTCTGGTGCATAGTGCATATAAAGAGATCTTTATCTTGGGGATTATTTGGTTGCTCTCTCTTTAGAGGCGAAACTTTAAAATATTTGATAGTATGAAACTACCAGAGTGATGCATTTCTCTTATCACATGTATTACTATGATGGTAATAATCATGGCCACACATTAAGTGCCCACTATATGCCAAGTACTTTGGAGTCTCATTTATTCCCCACACAACATTGTAAGTTTAGGTGGCAATCTGCCCATTTTTCAGATAAGGAAACCAAAGCTTACAAGAGGTGTTTACTTGCCCACAGACTTAGTGAATAAGAGTTGGGAATTCAAATTTGGACCTATTGACTGTAAAGCCCATGATCATTCCACTAGAGCATATTGTTTTCTATATTCTATCTTGTTAAAGGTTATGCCTGTATTTCTTAACAGCTTTAAACTTTGTCATAATTGTCTTTGTTTACCCCTCCAAAGCATTTTATAATAGTACTTGGCTTAGAATAAATATTTAGCCAATGTATAATTGAATGGTAGAGGCACTGGCACTTCATTTGATAGATCATTTGCTCCTTCTCAGTTTGGTAAAATAATTTGATAGCGGTCCCAGTGTGTCTTGCCATCTGTGAAATAATCTAGCCTTTAATATTTTTCATCTTATAGCCACTGTATCGAACTCCCAGCAGGCTTACCAGGAAGCATTTGAAATTAGCAAGAAAGAAATGCAGCCTACACACCCAATTCGACTTGGCCTGGCACTTAATTTCTCAGTCTTTTACTATGAGATTCTAAACTCTCCTGAAAAGGCCTGCAGCCTGGCAAAAACGGTGAGAAAGACTCTGTGGCTTGTGATTGTAGTAAATCAGTGTTTATGCTTTCTATTTCTGAACATACGGGGGGAACCCCAGAAACCCCTGAATTTGGAGGGAGGACCCCTTGTAGAAAAGTTGGAATTTGTTCCTCCAGATCAAATGGTTAACCAACTTTTATCTGGAAGTCTTGAGAAGGTTGTTTCATGATCTATGGAAGAAACATCCCAAGTTGTAGCAAACAGGTGACTGGTTCTTCATGACAACGCACCTGCCCATACCATGTTGAGTGTTCAGCAATTTTTGACCAAAAATGGCATGACTCTCGTGCCCCAGCCTCCCTATTCACCCAATCTTGCCATGAGTGACTTTTGTTTGTTTCTTTGTGAAAAAAGTTCTCAAAGAGAAAACTGCTGATGTAGAAGAAGTGAAACAAAAAAATGGCAGAAGCACTAACAGGCAATCAAATTGACGAGTTCAAAAACTGTTTTGAGCAGTGGAAAAAGTGTCTTGATAGGTGTATTACATCAAATGGAGAGTACTTTTTAGGGTGACTGAAGGTTAAACATGTAAGAATAAATATACAATTTTTTATAAATAAATTCCAGGATTTTTGAGCCCTCCTCATACTCATTGTCTTGGACTTTTCTGAAAGATTTTCTAGGGATAGGAGTATATCCTATATCCCTTTTGAAATAAATGTGGACCTACTACTTTTTGATTCTTGATACCTCCTGCTGATTTTTGTTTTAATTACTGTTTTATTGGGGGTAGTTGTAGAAAGTTCCAGGTGAACATAGTTTGATGTTTCTTATCAAGCTTTGGTCCTTGGTTAATATGTTGTCATCCTTATACCAAGATTTGAGGTGTTTACTTGTCCACAGACTTAGTGAATAAGAGTAAAGAATTCAAGTTTGGACCTATTGACTGTAAAACCCTGATCATTCTCCATGTGCTGGATTACCTCCTATCATCTTCTTTTGGCCTTTTCTACATATTTTTGTATTCTTTCAACATGCACACAGTAATTTAAATTTTTTTAAAATTTTTTTAAAAATTAAAAAAATTTTTTTTTTAATTTGGAAAAAGTATCTTAAGTGAATTCTCAAAGTTTCATCACTTAAATTAGATTTAGTGATGTTTCACTGTTCTCCCATTATCCTTTGTATCCATACCTTTTGAATTTTAGTTTTAAAAAGTTAATAATTTTAAATAGAGTATTGCCAGAAATGTCTTTGGTATTGTATAAGCCTGTGAATTTGCCTGGGATGACTGTGCTAGGGTTAACAATAATACTGTTTGCTTATTAGGTACAGCAAAGTTCTTATCTAGGAATTTCTGTCATCATTGGTTTGCTTTATAAACATGCATTATACGTTTGCTGGAACAACTGGCAAACGAGGTAATAATAGCCAGGTTCCCCCAAAAGTACTGTACAAGACAAGAAATGATATTCACTTAGAAAAAAAAGTTGGTTCCAGAGAACTTGTGAATTCTTTGCTAAAGGCTCTTTGTTTTAGGCATTTGATGAGGCGATTGCTGAATTGGATACGCTGAATGAAGAGTCTTATAAAGACAGTACCCTGATCATGCAGTTACTTAGGGACAATCTCACTGTAAGTGTCACTTCTAGAGGATTTATAGTCTTTTTCCTATTCACCTGTTGATTAATTATCCAAAATTCAAGGGGAGATTTATACCCTGTTAAATATAGTTAAAATTTAAAATTGTTAATTGGTTATAATTGACTGCTAAAGTTTTGACCTTTGCAGTCATCACTGTCTACAGTAATATAGGAAGAATTTTAAACAGTTGAACTAAGATTATACAGACTGGGCCACCTCCCTAAGTAAGTTTTTGTAGTCGTGCTTAGTTACAGCTTTTTTTTTTTTTTTCTCTCTTGCAGCTGTGGACGTCGGAAAACCAGGGAGATGAAGGAGATGCTGGGGAGGGAGAGAACTAATGTCTGTCGTGCTTTGTGATCTGTTCAGTGTCACTCTGTACCCTCTACATGTATCCCTTTGTGCGATAAAAAAGGAAAAAAAAAAGAATCGTACGTCGACTTTCGATTTTTCACAGCCTCAGCCTAGCAAAAATGGTTCATAGGATAAACAGCTGGTATTTGTACCTAAAACTCAGATCGGTCACATAAATGCCACGGCATTCTGAAGTCTTGATTTTGATTAACATTGACAGGATTACTGTGTGTTTGATTTTTTTTTTTTTTAACTGAACACTGTGATTATGGGGTTTTGTAATTTAGCAGAATTCTTACTGGTAGAAAAAATAGACCTGAATTATGTGTAACATTTTGGAAAGTTTAATCTGATATCAAAATAGTCACTGAAATACAATTCCATTGTAAAGTTGTACAGAAAGTTATAGAGATTATATTGTGATGCTGGGACTTGGAGTGAGACACCTATCATTTGGCATTCAAGTTTAATGGTAATTCACAGTAATTCTGCTTGTTCAGAGCTTATATGCACTTGACCAGTTTGGACTGTTGCCACTCAAAAGTTCATGACCACAAATGTCCACAGTGTCTTCCTCTAAGAAAACTCAAAGCCTGAAATTCTTGTGGCAGATAACTGGCTTATGACACCTTGAAAGTTCTAGTGCTTTTCTGACTAACCCCCCTTTCCTACAGCAGTGTGTTTACCAATTTGCAACTTGTGCTTTAATAGTAGAATCTGTTCATTGTTACCACTGAGCTAAAGAAAAAAGCCGTGTGTTTTATGAATGGCCTTATCTGTTTCCTGGATAATATCTTTAAGAATAATGTTCTGAGTTAGCACAGTGGTGCTGTCTATAGTCCCAGCTACTTGGGAGGCTGAGGCAGGAGGATCACTTGAACCCAGTTCAAAGCTGTAGTGCTAGGCTATGAAAGCACCTGTGATTAGCCACTGCACTCCAGCCTGGGCAATATAGCGAGACCTTGTCTCTTTAAAAAAAAAAAAAAAAAAAAAAGAAAGAAAAAATGTTCTGTAGAGATTGCCTTTCACTTGAGGAGTACTCAGTCTTCAGGTTCTTTCTAGCTCGGGGCTTTTAAATTTTGAAATCTAAACATTCTTTCCCACTGTCCTTTGTGACTGTTGACTTTGGTTTTCTCTCTTTAAATTTCTTTCTGCTTCCTTACATTTTTTCTTTTTGAATTCTATCTTTATCTGTCTTTTGTTCACTTTTTAATGCTATATATGGGCAGGGGTGAGAGACACTGGTGAGCACCTTGGTGAGCAAGCCTTGCTTTAAAGAGCTGAGGAGAGCCTCCGGCACCATAGCTCTGACTTCCTCCAGTTCTCAACATGGTTGTTGCTCTTCAGTCATACCAAGATCTGAATCAAAAAAATATCTTTAAATATCCATGTTTTCTCCCTGTGTCGCAGCCAACCCTGATAATGCTTGTTAGTACCTATTACCAGATCTCCCAAGTGTACTCATCCAGCTCAGTTCTCAGATGTGTTTAAACAAGACCCTATAATGCAGGGATGTGAGGACGCTGCAGTGGAGAGAATCAAGAATAGCCAGGCCTGTCGGTCTCACAGCATCACCCCTCTACCGTTAACATTCCATGTAGCTGTAGAGTTCATCTGTGTCCATCTGCTGAAATGAGAAAAGAAAAACTCATGCACTGATTTAAAACAAACCAAAAAAAGAAAAAAAAAAAGTCCCTCTCTCCTTTCTAGCTGAACAAAAATGTGCAGTTTAATACTTGGCGCTTGAAAATGCAGTAGTGAATGTGGAAACAAGCCTGTCTGTATATCTGGTAGCTCCTCCTTGCTTTGTTTTTCCTTGCCAGTATTCTGCCTAATGTTTGCTTCTGTGATGGTTATATGCCTAGCAAGCACACCCGTGGTTGTGAAAATAGTATAGCAAAAAACAAAAAAAAGAAAAATCCCCGATTATTGATGTACTAGATTTGTGTATGTCTTTTAAACAGTTCTAGTTTCACCTTACACAAAATAATCAGGAAAAGTGTAAAAATTCAAAAGTGAAATAAAAAGTTTTATCAGTTAGTTGCCTGTGAATTGATGTGTCACCACTATCTCTGTCACTACCATAACTAACTATTCTGATCACACTTATTTTTGGTTCTCTCTAAAAATAAGCAAGCAGCTTTGTTTCATTGTTTAGAACCAGTTGTCAAGGTGTTGTAAAGGGTAAGACATTACAATTAATTAAACCCTCTTTCCACTTATCACTTGATGCCTCTCCACCTTCCACAACAAGCCCTCCAGGTGTGTTAGGTCTTCTTTTGTGGCTTCTAAGATTTGGTGTGGACGAGTAATTTGCATTGTATTCAAGCCTCCCCCTTTCTCCAGTTTTTAACCCTGAGATATAACCAAGCTAGTGAGATGTAACCAAGACCATGGTTGCAGAAGACATGGTCATCACCAAGGTTATACTGGTCTCAGTCACCTGTCCTAACACCTTAGAATAGGCTGCACCACTGTTTCTGCGTGAAATTTGCCCCCCCTTCTGAAAACGTCCACACTAACATAAGGAAAGAAAAAAGTCAGGATAGAGGAGTCTTTGTAGCCCAAGATCAGAATTGGTTGGTGCTTCCCTGCTGCTGTGAGGCAGGACAGCCAGACAGGCTCCTTCCCTCGGTTTGAGAGCTGTTCCATCTGTCAAAGCCACACCCAACCAGAGTTCAGTGGGCGCGCCCATCTGCTTTGCAGAGAGTCCCTATGAGAGACAAAGTGAAGTACTGATCTACAATGAGTGAAGTTTTTAAAGTGGCCCCACCCTATATAGATACATCGAGCCTGCAAGCTCTGATTGCGTGTTTTGTTCAGTTTAGAGCCACCTCAGGCTTGCTCTGCTGTTAGGTCCCTACTGTTCCCATATAGGCTGCGTCACATCACAAGTAACTCGGTGAATCTACCTGGCCTAACGAGGCCTCCCAGGAAGAGGTCTTGGCAATAATAGCCAATGAAGGAAAGCCTTAGTGGTCTTGAATTCTCACGTGGAACCTTCAATTCTGTTTCAAAGCCATTTCCATCCTCGGTTGGGCGGATTAGGCTGCTTTGAGAAAGGCTCCTTTCAGGAGGCTGGGTAAAATCTACGCTTTGAAACAGGGTGTCCGTTTCGGAATTCCGTATGTACGTGAACACGCAAAAAGCACGGTCTCCTTCAGTCCTTGCCAAGAAGGAGTCGTTCCCATTTTACAGAGAAGGGAAATGGGTCTAGAAAGACTATGACCTAACCAGGATTAGAACCCCGGCTCGCGCGGTTGCAGTCGTCGGCCTTCTCAGAACTGCAGGGGAGTGCAGCTCCGCCCACATCTCCGCAGCCCTCCCCTAGGCCAGCTTGCGGGCGTTCAGAGACGCCCCCACCTGCGGGTTCTGGCTCACTGAGGGCTCCCAGGTGGGGTGCGGGTCCCGGGGCGGGGCGCCTGAGCGCGCCCACGATTGGTGCGCGGGGTCCGGGGGCCGTAAAGAGAAGGGGCGGGCCGGCACCCGGGAGGGAGAGCCCCAGCGCCGCCCTTGCGCCCTCCCTTCCGAGGCCCCCGCTCGGGTGAGCGCGGGGAGTTCGGTGACCCGCCCTTCGGCCCCGCCCGTCATGAACGCCAGCGGCTCCGGCTACCCGCTCGCCTCGCTGTACGTGGGCGACCTGCATCCCGAGGTGACCGAGGCCATGCTCTACGAGAAGTTCTCTCCCGCCGGTCTCATCCTGTCCATCCGCGTGTGCCGCGACGTGGCCACTCGGCGCTCGCTGGGCTACGCCTACGTCAACTTCCAGCAGCCTGCCGACGGTGAGCCCCAGGGGAGCGGGTCGGGAGGGCACGGACAGACACAGCGTCCTGGACTGCGCCGCCCGCGCTTTCATCTCCCATTGTGCATCCAGGGAAACTGAGGCCCAAAGATACTGGACGTCGGCGGGAGCCGGGTCCCTGGGACGAGAATTGGCAATTAATTTGCGGATCGCCGGTGTTGCTCCGCTTTACCGGGGAGAGAGATTAAGGCCGAGTGAAAACAGCTAAGGGCTTTGGGGTAAGGGGCTAGAAAGCCAGCAGCTGCGTGATTTTGGGCAAATTACTCAACCATTCTGAGCCTCAGATGCCTGTTTGGAAAACGGGGCGGGGCGGGGGTGGTTCCTACCTGCCTTATGAGTGCTTATGAGGATGAGACATTCAAAGCACCTGATGAAGAAGATGCCCAAGGTGAGTGGGGAAGCCGAGAGAGCTGGGACTTGGGCTCTGGCCTTTCCCAGCAGCGAGCCGTGTGACACCCGGTGCCTCCATCTTCGCGGGCCTTGAAAAGCTGCCTCCTCTAACCTCCTAGACTGGTGTCTTAGAGCTGATAGGGTTGATTAAAGATTGTCGGACCAGCACGTCTGCACTTCCATTGGGAGTGGGGAGGATAAAGATGAAGGAGCGCAGGGTTTTGCAGGACTTCAACCACTAGGGTGTTAGCTTGGAAAATACTTCACCTCGGCACCTCGTCATTGGCAAAACGCGGCTAAGGCTTATTCCCCAATAGCGTGAAGAATGAACAACCGATGTGCATGAAGTATCTCGTGTATTATTTGGTATATTGTAAGTGGTATGCTGGTAACTAATGTTCTGGTGGACGACTCCAGAAACTTAACCCAAAAAGGCCTGCCCAGTCAAGTCCACAAGAGGGCGCCCTTACTACAGGCCCCCTGGGTGGATGGGGAGGGTCTCTGAGTTGGGGGTGTGCTGAGGGAGGGGTTGTTCTGCAAAGTCTGTTTCCCTGCCTTGACTGAGCTGGATTCCTGGGCGTCTTCCCCTTGCCCTACTTCTCCCCACCTCCTGCCTCTTCTCATTTTCTTTCAAGTCCCATGAAGGAGCACAGACCTGACCTCTTTTGCCTCACGTCAGATGGGGAAACAGCTGCAGAGTGGAGAAGGGATTTTATGATGGGACTAGATGCAGAGCCCAAGCTTCCTGAAACCTGCTCTGCCTCATTCCACACAGCCCCCTCCATGGGTCTAAAACTGGTAGACTCCCTGAAGCAGAGAACTCTTTACCTGGCAGGGAACAGGCCATTGTTAGAGGATGGGCAAAGGCTGTTTTCAGACACACTGCTGTTTACCAAGCACCTAATTTGTGTCAGACACAAAGTGCAAACGTGGCACCTTGCATACCTTGTTTTATTTAATTTTCAATCTGCCCAACAGCCTAGAGGTAGGAGGTATTGTCTCCTTTTTTAGGTGTGGAAAAGTAGGTAATATTATCATCCTTCTCACTCTACAGGTAAAGAGCAGGCTCAGAGAGGTGATAATCACTTT
The DNA here is from genome assembly GCA_963574415.1 of Tarsius wallacei. Taxonomy (NCBI): domain Eukaryota; kingdom Metazoa; phylum Chordata; class Mammalia; order Primates; family Tarsiidae; genus Tarsius; species Tarsius wallacei. The sequence goes on from CAUYQG010005999.1 coordinate 19,299, forward strand.
CCCCAAAGCCACACTGCTTGGGATTGGATCTCAACTCTGCTCTTTGGCACCTCTGAGCTTTAATTTCCTCAAACTGCTGCCATCCTTTGTCCTATGGATGTTCTTGTCTGCTCAGCATGCTTTAGAGGCCAGGACAGACCTGGCTGTGCTACTGACCTTTTACTTTTCTGAGCCTCATTTTTCCCACCTGTAAAATGGGGATAGGAATTCATGCTCACATGGTTACAGAAGGAGTTGAATGTGATCGTAACTAGAAGGTGGGAGGAACACCATACACATCAATTCTCTCAGCTTATCCCTGGCCTGAGCCTTTAGGCTCTTATCTCAGGTGGGACTGAGACCATGACTTACTTTCTTTTGGCTCCCAGTTAAGCACCTTGGGTGAGTCAGGGTAAGAATATCCCTTTAACTTGCCCCTTTCTCTCCTCCTCCTGTCCAGCGGAGCGGGCACTGGATACAATGAATTTTGAGGTGATCAAAGGCCAGCCCATCCGCATCATGTGGTCCCAGCGAGACCCAGGACTTCGCAAGTCAGGTGTAGGCAACATCTTCATCAAGAACCTGGAAGACTCCATTGACAACAAGGCTTTATATGATACTTTCTCCGCCTTTGGGAACATTCTCTCTTGTAAGGTGGGTGTGCCTCTTTGGGGGGATCAGTGTCAACTGCCTTCCTGGGAGAAGAATGCCAAGCAGCATCTCACTTTACAGTTTTTTTTTTTTTTTTTTTTTTAAGTTGGAGTCTCACTCTGTCGCCCAGACTGGAGTGCAGTGGCAGCTCCCGGCCACCGCAGCCTCGACCTGCTGGGCTCCGGCGATCCTTCCGCCTCAGCCTTCCAAGTAGCTGGAACTACAGGTGCGTGCTACCACGCCCGGCTAAATTTTTGATTTATTGTAGAGATGAGGTCTTGCTTGCCCAGGCGGGTCTCAAACCCGCAGGCTCAGGCAATCCACTCACCTCAGCCTCCCAAAGGCGTGGGATTACAGGCTGAGCCACCGAGCCCGGCCACTTTACAGTTTATAAGGTCCTTTCAGTAAAGCTTCAGGTACAGCAAGCACTTGAATAGTAGCTGTCCTTTCAATTTGTCTTCCATGAACTATCAGAGGTTATTAGCCAGCTCTCACTGTGTAGCCACCTCCAAATGTAGTGGCTATCAACCACTACCGTTTATTTAGCTCATAATTCCACAGTTGTCAATATGGGCTGACTTCGGCTGGGTGGCTCTTCCAGTCTTGACTGGGCTTCCTCATATGCCTGTTGAGAGCTAGATGGGAGCGCTCCATGGGCACATGAGGGAGTGGCTGGCCATCAGCTGAACATCTCAGCTTTCCTTCCTTTGGTCTTCCGTCTTCCAGCAGACTAGCCCAGGCTATCCTCATGGCAATGGCAAGGTCCCAGAAGACGGAGAGTGGAAGCCCACCATCTTCTTGAGTCCTCTTGAGACATAAGCTCAAAACTGGAACACCCTCACTTCTGCATTCTCTGGGCCAAAGCAAGTCACAAGACCAGTCTACATTCAGAATGAGGGAGGCAGTAGAAATTCTAGAATAAAGGATGTGGCCACAGAAAGGCCGTTAATTGGGGGCATCATGACAATCAATGGACCAAATCTTGTTTTTAAGATTTCGGTTATATTGGAATGTAGGTTCTGTGAGAATGGTGATCTTGTTCTTAGTCACTACTATATCCCGCAAATAAAATGTGACACACATCAGGTGCTCAGCAAATATTTGTTGAGCAGCTGGATGTATTATCATTTGAGGAGGGCTCTGATGTTTTCTCTGACTTTGTACTGAGGATTTTGAGATTCAGAGGCCATATACTGGTCAGTGTGTCCCAACCTGAGGGCTTAAACCTGGGTGTTCTGCCTCTTGATTTTTTGAGAGCAGCTGAACATTTACCCTGAAGTCTTTGGAGTGCCAGCCCTTCTGGGAAGGATAGGGGAATTTTGTGAACTCTGTGTTAGAATATTTATTGAGCTATGAGCTGGGGATAGACCTTAAATTCTCAAAGAGCGTTCACAACTTCCCAGTGAATGAGGGACTATTCCTTTGGCTCAGGAGAACAAACAGACTTGAGGAGGTACAGTAATTTTTCTAAGGGTTTTCTGTGACAGAGACAGGGCGGTTTCTTGTCTTTCAGGATCAGTAGGAGAAAGAGACTCAACTGTGTGGTTAAGTTCTTAAAATAATAATGGCAGATTTACCAAGTACTTTTAGTGTGTTAGGTTTTCCACATATGTGTATGACCCCTAACACAGGGTGCCAGTGTGTTAGGTTTTCCACATATGTGTATGACCCCTAACACAGGGTGCCCGGCACATTGTAAGAATCTAAGTGATAACTGTAATAAGAAATTACTTCTGTTGGCTGACCTTGGGTCAATCCATTTATTCCCATTATCCCTCTGAGGTTCAGAAGTCAAGAATAACCTAGAAATGTTCTCATGGCAAATACAACAAGGTCAGTATGTAATGCTTTTAGTAGGAGCTTGACCCAAACTGGGGACCCACACAATGTGAATGGAAGAGCTGGGGCTTAGCCAGGTGCAGTGGCTCATGCCTATGATTCGAAAACTTTGGAAGGCAGAGATGAGAGGATTTCTTGAGCCCAGGGGTTCAAGACCAGCCTGGGCACCTTGGCGAGACCTTGTCTCTACAATAAATCAAAAAATAATCAGGCATAGTGGCATACTCCTGTGATTCCAGCTACTTGGAAGACTGAGGTGGAAGGATTGCCTGAGCCCAGCAGGTCGAGGCTGCGATGACAGTGAATATGCCACTGCACTCCAGCCTGGGTGACAGTGAGACTCTGTCTCAAAAAAAAAAAAAAAAAAAGGCCGAATTCTGGTTCAGCCTGTAATCCCAGCACTTTGGGAGGCCGAGGTGAGTGGATTGACTGAGCCCATGGATTTGAGACCAGCCTGGGCAACCTGGTGAGACCTCATCTCTATAATAGATCAAAAAATTAGCCAGGTGTGGTAGCGCATGCCTGTAATTTTGGTTACTTGGAAAGCTAAGGCAGAAGGCTCGCTGGAGCCCAACAGGTCAACTCCAGGGTGGCTGTTTGTGTGCCACTGCACTACAGCCTGGGCAACAGAGTGGGACTCCAATTAAAAACAAAACCAAAAAAAAAAAACAAACCTGGTGCTTGAGCTGAAAGTGGAGGGACCCTGTTTGGAGCTGGAGAGGTGGAGGTATGTGTGAGGCATGAGTTTAGAAGCAGGACTTACTGTGTGAGGCCTATTGAAGAGCTTCAACCGCCAAGTTGATATAGTTCTGTGAATGGAAGCTGCTAGATGCTAAAGGGACAAAGTCAGATTTAGAATCACAGTTTAGAAAGAGCATCCCAGCGATCAGCATGGAAGCTGGTCTGGGAGGGGCAGTGGTCATCTAGGCAGAAAATGCCACTTAGCTGAACTGGGGCAGTGGCTTCAGGGATGGGTGGAGCGTGGTCACCTTGAAATGGAGATTAGTGGTTTTTCTGCAAGTTCATCAAGAGGGATGGGAACTGTTTGAACTTAAGTCATTCCCTGTTCAAGTTCTGTCCTTCTAACTTGAGTCAGGAGGGTTATAGAATGGATGGTGTACATCTTTAAAAAATTGAAATGAGTATGTTGTTGAAATAATTCATGAATTGGTAAGGTTTGAGCAGTGTGGAATGGAAGAAGGTGAAAAAGAAGTCACCATCCATTTCAGCCTTGGTCTCCAGAAATAATCATTATTAATAGTTTTGTCTGTGTCTGTTTCAAAACTTCCAGTGTATAGATGCCCACTTTAACAACAAATGGACTTGATTTTTCTTCACCTAACAAACCTTACCTATAACTGTCAGCCATGTTACCTACCACATTGTCTTCATCTGTGCACATACAATAGGCCTTATAAATGTACTGTAATTTACTTAACTGGCTTCCCCTTGATGGATACTCAGGTTGTTTCTAGTTCTTCTTTCGCCTGTTGCCTTAGGAAGACGATTAAAAGCTGGTCAGTAGTGTGGATGAAACCAGTGTTCCCTTTGAGGGTGTTCTTCCTCCTCAATCTGTTATCTTAGGCAAGCCAGTGGTTTCCCCATCTCTAACGTGGGGCTGTTGTGTGACATGGGATTCTTTTTCTTGCATGCAGCCAGCTCACAGTTACTGACCATTATCACCTTTGCCATTCTTTTCTACCTGAGCCCTCTGTCAATGCTCTCCTGTCCTTTCCTGTGGCCCAGGTGGCGTGTAACGAGCATGGTTCCCGAGGCTTTGGCTTTGTCCATTTTGAGACCCATGAGGCGGCGCAGCAGGCCATCAGCACCATGAACGGGATGCTGCTGAATGACCGTAAAGTGTGAGTGGCTGGGCCCAGAGGAGGGGCCGAGGTTGCGGGGACAGAAGCATGGCACCACCAGTTAGGAATTGATGCTGCCTCCCACCACCCTGGGCTGTCTAATGGGCAACAGGTGCTGAGTGGCAGGCAATCTTCCCCCAAGTGTGACCTCAGACAAGTTGTTCAGACTCTCAGGAACTCTTCCTGCACATAAAAATGGAGCTGGTGATATGCATTAGAGAATTGTTCTGATTGTAAAGGAAGTGGTGATTTTGAAATACTAGAGGGACTGGCTAATGGCCATGTCATCAATGGTCTCCATGATTTATCTGTTTTCCAACCTTCTCAGTATGGTTGGGAGTTTTTTGTTTTTGTTTTTGCTTTGTTTTTGCTAAGCCTTTTGTGTTGTTTCAAGGAATTTGGGAGCAGAAAGAAAAGTAGGCATATACTTCACCTGCTCTGTTTATACAATTACATTTTATATCAAGTCCACTTCACAGATGGGAAAATTGAGATGTAGCTGCTAGAGAGAATCTGCTTCTGGTTTGGACTCTGCCCACTAATGGAAGAGACTCACTGAGAGTCGTTTTGTCCAGGGTTTCTTAGGGGAGGCTCCTGTCAAGCTGAATCTCCATAAGCTTTTTCCAGTTTCAGAGGGATGCTATCTTTTGGCTATATGCTATGGCTCACACCTGTAATCTCAGCACTTTGGAAGACTGAGGTGGGAGGATTGCTTGAGTCAAGGAGTTTAAGACCGATCTGGGCAACATAGTAAGACTGTGTCTCTACAAAGAAATCAAAATATTTGCCAGGCTGGTGGCATGTGTCTATAGTCCCAGCTACTTGGCAGGCTGAGGTGGAATGATTGCTTGAGTCCAGGAGGTTGAGGCTGTGGTGAGCCATGATCAAGCCACTGTACTCTAGCCTGGGTGACAGTGAGACCCTGACTCAAAAAAAAAAAAAATGAAAGAAGAATGCTATCTTTGTTGGCTACAATTTACTCAGTTTACCTTTGCCACTCAGTTTTCTTCAACTTTTTTTGTTCTTGTTACAACTGATTTGTGTTAAACGTGCCATAGTTACCATCAGAATTTCTTATGCTTTTTTTCCCTCTTAATCTAGAATACTTTTCTAGATGTGTTTATATGAACTTGGAAACGACAGTCTTTAAAATTAATGTTGTATTTAGTAATTCCAGTCCAACCTCCCCATAGCGACACTGGCATTAATTCACTTGCCCCTGCTCCTCTAGTGCACTCAGCACATGTTAAATAAGCAAACTCAGTGATGTGAATTTGATTCCCAGTTTTACTAGAACGAACACTGAGGCCTCAGAGAGGTTAAGTAACTTGCCCAGGGTCACAGAGCAAGGCAGCTGCAGAGTGAGGGCTCATGCCCTTGTCTGTCTGATTCCCAGGTACATGATCTTATCTCCTGTGCTCTCAGCTGCCTGGTGAATAGTAGTACTTCTGAGTGCATTTGTCACAAGAATGAATTTTTCTTAACCTTATGCTGGAGACAAGCTCTGGAACATAGCAGTTTGGCTATTGGAGGTAGTTGGGCCTTGGATATCTTCTGTCTAAAGAGTATTGCCCTACGCAGTCTCCTGATGAGAGATTTGGAGGCCTGGTGAAGGGCAGCAATTAGGCTGGGTTTGGCATGGGGGTGGTGGCTTCTGGCTGGCATCTGCCTACCCAGTTGGTGTGTTCACAGCTTCGTTGGCCACTTCAAGTCCCGACGGGAACGGGAGGCGGAACTGGGGGTGCGAGCCATGGAGTTCACCAATGTCTACGTGAAGAATCTCCAAGTGGATGTGGATGAGCGGGGCCTGGAGGACCTCTTCTCCCAGTTTGGTGGGCGTGTTCCCGAGGGAGGAGGGGGATCACTGTTTCTCCTCTTCTTCCCCCCAGGTCTGGTAGGGAAGAGGGGCCCCTCAGGGGTTTCCTAAGGGCTTATGGTGAGGGAGGGAACATCTTGGGACTTCACAAACTCCCTTCTGAGCCAGGTGGGTCCTTTCCAGGAAAGATTCTGAGCGTGAAGGTGATGAGGGACAACAGCGGCCACTCCCGGGGCTTTGGCTTTGTCAACTTTGAGAAGCATGAGGAAGCCCAGAAGGTAAGAGCCTCTCCAGGGCTCTGTGCCAGGGAGGGGGCACCAAACCAGGACTAGGAAAAAGGGAGATCGGGAGTAGCAGGCTCCAGGTGCCTGTGGAGGGGAAGAAAGCCTCTCCCCAGCCTGGGCCAAGAGGGATGGGAGAGTCCCCCATGCAGGCAGGGCTCTTCTTGCTTGTGGTGCAAAGACCGAAGGCTTCATTCTTTACTGGTTGCCTCTAAGCCCTCGGGTCTGCAGAACTGAATATTTAGGAAGGGAAGCAGAAGTCATCATTACATACAAATATTTACTAATGAAATGATCACTTAAAAAATCAGTTCCCTTTCAGACATTTCCCCTGTACTATAACACCAGTGTCTAATCCTAACCATCGAGTTGGTATATAGTTGTGTCTAACTTTTGATTTTTTTTGTGGACAAGTCATTGTAAATTCAGTCCAGTGTAAATGGATTACAGAGAGGAGCTGCACATCTTGCAGAAGATGCAGGATCTTATGCTGTCAAGCTCAGAATCTTCCAGGTTTAGGCCAGTCAACTGAAGAAAAGAAAAGTCAAGAAGGGTTAAGATACAAATATTTCTTGAGAAATGAATTAAAGTCCTCACAGTTGGCAAAAGGGATTCCTTTGTGCTGTGAAATCCAACATGAAGTGAAGGATGTTGATTATGCTGTCATGCCATTTTGAAAGACTTATGCTTGCTGCTTTGTTCAAATTATTCATGTGTAGTTATAATTAGAACCTTTTTTTTTTTTAAGTCAGAGTCTTACTCTGTTGCCCAGGCTGGAGTACAGAGGCACAATCATGGCTCACCACAGCCTTCACCTCCTAGGCTCAGGCAATCCTTCCATCTCAGTCTCCCAAATAGCTGGGACTACAGGCATGCACTGCCACACTGACCAATTTTTTTAATTTTAATTTTTTTGTAGAGACAAGGCCTCCCTATGTTGCCCAGGCTGGTATTGAACTCCCAGGCTTCAGCATTCCTCCTACCCCAGCTTCCCAAAGTACTGGGTTTACAAGTGTGAGCCACTGTACCTGGCTAAATTTCTTAATTTTTAAATGGGCTTTTTTTTTTTTTTTTTTTTACAGCAGTTTTAGGTTCACAGCAAAATTGAGTGGAAGGCACAGAGGTTTTTCCATATTCTCTGTGCCCCAGCACAAGCACAGCCTCTACCATTACCTGCACCCAAGTGGCACATCTGTTAACAATTGCTGAACTTACTTTGACACATCGTGGTCACCCAAAGCCCATAGTTTACATGAGGGTTCACTCTTGGTGTACATTCTACAGGTTTGGACAAATGTATGATGTATTACATCCACTATGTTAGCATCATACTTTTTTTTTTTAAAAGCAGGATTTATTGAGAGGACAGAAAAGCTCCCATAGTTGGAGGGAACCCGAGAGGATTGCTGAGAATACTTTCTTTTTTTTTTTTTTTTTGAGTTGGAGTCTCACTCCGTTGCCCAGACTGGAGTGCGGTGGCACGTTCCCGGCCACCGCAGCCTCGACCTGCTGGGCTCCGGCGATCCTTCCGCCTCAGTCTTCCAAGTAGCTGGAAATACAGGTGCGCGCTACCATGCCCGGCTAATTTTTTGATTTATTGTAGAGATGAAGTCTCGCCAAGTTGTCCGGGTGGGTCTCGAACCTGCGGACTCAGGCAATCCACCCACCTCGGCCTCCCAAAGCGCTGGGAGTACAGGCTGAGCCACCGAGCCCGGCCGAGAATGCTTTCACTGCCCTCAAAAGCCAGTGCTCTGCCTACTCCTCCCTCCTTGCCCCTTAACCCCTGGCAACCACTGATCTTTTCACTGCCTCCGTAGTCTTGCTCTTCATATCAGTTGGAATCAAAGAGTATGTAGCTTTTTGAGATTGGTTTCTTTCACTTAGTAATATACATTTAAAATATGGCAATATTTAAATGTATTTAAAATATTTAAAATTTAAATGTGGGAAGCTGAAAATTTCCATTCAATTTTTAAATTTTTATTGTTTTTTTTAGAGACAAGATCTCACTCTGTTGCCCAGGCTGAAGGGCAGTGGCACGATCATAGCTCAATGCAACCTCAAACTCCTAGGCTCAAGCAATCCTCCCACTTCAGCTTTCCGAGTAGCTGGGACTACTGGCGCATCCCACCACACCCAGCTAATTCTTAAAAACTTTTGTAGAGACAGGGTCTCACTATGTTGCCCAAACTGGTCTTGATCTCCTGGCCTGAAGCCAATCCTCCTGCCTTGGCTTCCCACAGTGCTGGTATTACAGGTGTGAGCCACCACGCCTGGCCTTCATTGTTTTAAAGTAGAGCCCCAATCAAATTTTTTAAATCTACAGTTTACTCTTAAATTTTGTTCTATGTTGTAAAAAAGTAGATGTACTTTAAATGGCCTTTATCCTGATACTAATTATTCTCAGCCAGGATGGCTGGCCTGGTTTGCAGGTGCCCTGGACGCCAGGGCAAGGACCAGGGCCACATCCTTGTGGTTCCCAAGCGTGCTCTCCTTCCTCTCCCCAGGCTGTGGTCCAAATGAATGGGAAGGAGGTGAGTGGGCGACTGCTCTATGTGAGCCGGGCCCAGAAGCGGGTGGAGCGGCAGAGTGAACTGAAGCGCAGGTTCGAGCAGATAAAACAGGACCGGCTGAGCCGTTACCAGGTAAGTCCAGGCCTCCTGGTGGCTGCTGCTTTTGAGTTGAGAGTGGCTGTACTGGGGGCCCTGCCTGTGACTCCTTCCTCTAGTGATCCTACTTCCTGGCGCTTGGCTGAGGGCAGGAATCAGATGAGCATGGGATGGTCTCCACTGCCTGACCCATAACAGTAGATAAACTGGACACAGCCTAACTGTCCAACCATAGGGGGTTGGTCCGGGTGCTATAAACCTTTTGGTAGGAATAATCCTTTATGTGGAACTGGTTAGCATCTGTTACCCCCGCCCACTCAACACCTCCAGTTCATCCTCCAGTTACAGACAACCAAAGTTACATATTGCCAAATGCCCCTCGAAGAAATGCTGCTCCTGGTTTGAGAATAATTAGGCCAAATATGTTACATCCACAAGTTGAAATGGTGTATAGCCATTGTAATTATATTGAGTTAATAATTAAAGTGAACATTGTAGATCAGTACAAAATTTAAACTTTACTGGAAAATGGACCCCTTTTTTAAATTTTTTTTTTTTTTTTTTTGAGTTGGAGTCTCACTCTGTCGCCCAGACTGGAGTGCAGTGGCCGCTCTCGGCCACTGCAGCCTCGACCTGCTGGGCTCCGTTGATCCTTCCACCTCAGCCTTCCAAGTAGCTGGAACTACAGACACGCGCTACCACGCCCGGCTAATTTTTTGATTTATTGTAGAGATGAGGTCTCACCAAGTTGCCCAGGCGGGTCTCGAACCTGCGGGCTCAGGCATTTCACTCACCTCAGCCTCCCAAGGCACAGGATTACAGGCTGAGCCACCGAGCCCGGCTTTAAAACGTTTAATAAAAGTGCTAGATCCTTGACTAGTCACAGTGGCTCGCACCTGTGATGCCAGCACTTTGGGAGGCTGAGGCAGGAGGATTGCTTGATGCCAGAAGTTCAAGACCAGTCTGGACAACATAGTGAGACCCCCCTCCCCATCTCTACAAAACATAAAAGTAGCTAGGTGTTGTGGCATGTGCCTGTAATCCCAGCTACTTAGAAGGCTGAGGTGAGAGGATTGCTTGAGCCGGGGAGTTCAAAGATACAGTGAACTGTGATCACACCTCTGCGATTCAGTCTGGGCAACAGAGCACTACCTTGTCTCTCTTAATTAAAAAAAAAAAAAAAAATTCTTGACCCCTCATGGAGAGGGGTGTATGTGTTCACAACCTCCCCCCCACCCCCATACACAAGCATGCATACATAGTCAGTAATTGTCAGTGAGGAGCACTTGTGCCTCTCAGGACATTTGGCAATGACTAGAATTTTTAGTTGTCATATTTGGGTGGTAGGGTGCTACTGGATTCTACCGAATGGAGGCCAGGGGGCTGGCAAATATCCTACAATGCACAGGACAGCCCCACAGTGAAGAACTATGCAGCACAAAATATTACTAGTACTGAGGTGGAGAAACCCTTGTGTGTACCCACACATCCCACTGTGCACATACAACATGTTCAGGGACTTCTGCAGAACAGAATACCATGTAATCTGTGAGAACAGTATATTACACCACACAGAAATGGGCCTTCACACGTTTTTGTGCTTGGAAGGTCTGGAAGGAGAAAATCAGGGTTCTGGAGGCAGCTGGCATTCAACGGTAAGGGGCATAGACTCTGAAGTTAGACTGCCTGGTTGTCCTGTCTCTGCCACTTAGAGGCTGTGTGATCTGGGACAATTTACTTAACCTATTTGTGTTTGTTTTGTCATCTACAAAATAAGGATAAAAGTTTCCTTCACCTTGTGGTGAGAATTAGAAATGTGTGAAAGAGCTTAGAGCGGTGCTTGGCACCGGCGTGAATAATGTGCCCGAGGTTCCTCAGCCTCGGCAGTAGAAGGCAGCTCACCTGTACTCAGGAGTTTGGTCCTGGGCCTGGCCGGAGAGGAGCTCTGCCTACTGGTGCTCAGTGTCAGCCATCTTGAGAGCTATGATTGGGCTTGCTCTGTGCCTGAGCCTGCTGTGGGACTTGGGCCCTCCGTGGGTCCCATCTGTGAAATGGGGAAAGGCTGTGGTGAGGCTGAGACCTGTGCAGATGTATGAGAACTGCCAGAAACTTAGGGATTGTGGGGGCTGCAGGCTCCAGGTGATGGGCGTGCCAGGGGACTGGGGAGCACAGGCGCTGTGGGAGATGAGGAGCAGGAGGCTGGGCTGGCAGCACTTCCAGTGCCCCTTGTGCCCATGTCAGCCCCCTGCTCTCCCCAAGGCGGTCTGGAGCTCGGGAAGGAGGGAGCACATCTAGCAGTATCCCTTCCTTCCAGGGTGTAAACCTGTATGTGAAGAACCTGGACGACTCCATTGATGACGAGAAACTGAGGAAAGAGTTCTCTCCCTATGGAGAGATTACTAGTGTGAAGGTGAGGGCCAAGGGCACCTCCAGGGGGGTAGCCTTCCCCTCCATCCTCTCACAGCCACTCTGCCCACGAACCTCTTACCTAGTGGCTTCCAGGGAATTGGTACTGAGCTACCCCTTTTGGGGATCTATCTGACCCCATGGGAGCTTCTAGTCTATCTGTAGTCTTGTCTGGGCTGGAGGGGAAGAGGGTAGAAATATAGTCCCAGTCACACAGCTGTACTTGCTGGGGCTCACTGTAACCTTGGTTCACTCTCTAAACATTTATTGAGTGCCTACTGTATGCCAGATTCCAGAAACACATGTCTTAGTATTTCCATTCACTTTTGTTGTCTGGCCTTTGCCAGTGACATAACCTTTCTGGGCCTCAGTTTGGCCATCTGGAAAATTAGAGGGTTGGGTTGTGTTATACTTCATTCATTCTTCTCCATTTATTGAGCATATACTGTGTGCTTAACCTTGTTAGGCACCTGAGATGTGACAGACTGTCTTATTTATGCCGTAGGTTTGTGACCTTGAACAGGTGTCTTAACTTCCAAGCTTCATCTATAATATGAGGGGCTTGGGCTTGCTGGATGGTTCTCAGCCCTGGCTTCTCATTAGAATCCTCCTGGGCCGTTCTTCAATAGGTATGCCTGGGTCAGAAATGGAATGTCAAGCTCTGGGGATAGGGCCTGAGCAATTTATTTTTTAAAACTCTCCAGATGATTTTAAGATGACTCAGTGTTCACTCATTCCATATTTAAGCACCTGCTGCTTTGCCAGGCTCCATGGGAAGCGTATTGGGAGCAGAACAGATGTGTTCCCTGCCTTTAAGTGCTTATATCCTGGTGAGGTCAGGCTCACTATTAATTCACATGGATGATAAGATAGGGGAGGGCAGCATGGGGGTAGAGCTGCGGGAGAGAGGGCCTCCTGGGAGAAGTGGCAGTAGCAGCAGTGTTTGACTTGGCTGTGGGAGATAAGGCGCTGCAGGTGGGAATGAGGAACCTTCTAAACAGATAAGTGTGGGTGATGGGGTTGGGGACCCATGCAGATGATGTGATGGTTGGGTTCTGAGGAGTAGTCTAGAAGCTTTATTTTGCCATTGAGTCCAATTTTAAATATCCAGGGAGCATTCAGGGAGCCTGGTGTTTGGAGGGAAAAAGATTCTAAAGTTTTTGAGTGAAGGACCTTTTGAAAAATGTGACAGAAAGCTGTGAAGCATGTAAATCAGGCTTCAGTAAATGTGGCTAAGCATTATAAAAAGCTGTGGGCCCTCTTTCCCAGCAGGTGCATACATGAAGTTGTAATATGGTTTAAAATCTGCAGTTTTAAAGTTATCAGACCTAGATACCTAACGGTTTAGAACCTAAGGCGAGTGTCTTAGCCTTTTGGACCCTGTTTACCTACCTGAAAAATGGGAGCAGCATTTCTTTCCTCTGGAGGTGTCCTGAGAACCACAGAGGCTACATGGAGAGCATATGCATATGATAAGTAATACTTACCATATTGTATATGTATATACATATGTACATACATAAGTATAAGTGAAATACTGATTGTTGTAATCATACACTTTGTATAGAATTTTAGGAGCTTTACTGGCCTTTGAGGATTCCTTGAATGGAGGGAATGTATAAATCCAGATTGCTGAGAGTTGAGGCACACCTGGTGTGTGTGACCATCTTTTTAACAGGCCAAACAGGTTCTAAAATGGGGACTGTCTATATGTTTACATATATCTTATATAATTCTGTATTTTCTGTTTTATATAAAGTAGCAATTATAAAAATTAAATGAGTTAATGTATATAAATGCTTATACCACTATCAAGTTCATAGTAAGCTCTGCATAAGTGTTACCTTTACTAATGTTATTAACTACCTACTAACAGAAGTTCTTAACAGCATTTTTGTGTCAGGATCCCTTTGGCTGTCTGGTGAAGCCTTCTAACACTATTTTTAAATGTATAAAATAAATTCATAGAATTATAAAAAGCAATCTTATTGAAATTTAATGACAAAAATACTAAAGTAGCAATAGCGTGTGCTTTATTAATGCATTAAACTGTAAAACCTAGCAAAATAGTAATTGACCTAAATGATATTTTGAGATTAGCCGTAATTAATGTGGTATGAAAGTATGAAGCCAGGCTCAGTGGCTCAGCCTGTAATCCTGTGCCTTGGGAGGCTGAAGTGAGTGGATTGCCAGAGCCCGCGGGTTTGGGACCCGCCTGGCCAACTTGGCGAGACCTCATCTCTACAATAAATCAGAAATTAGCCGGGCGTGGTAGCGCGCGCCTGTAGTTCCAGCTACTTGGAAGGCTGAGGCGGAAGGATCGCCAGAGCCCAATAGGTCGAGGCTGCGGTGGCTGGGAGCGGCCACTGCACTCCAGTCTGGGTGACAGAGTGAGACTCCAACTCAAAAAAAAAAAAAAAAGAAAGTATTAGATTTTTTCTTCATGCCAAAGTCACAGGCGTGGCTAATACCATTACATGTTTTTTGTGTTGCTTTTGTTCATAACAGAAGAAAATGCTAATGTGAAAATAAAGATGTCCCTTTTTTCTCATCCAAGTTCACACGCCCTCTGAATTATATCCATAACCTCCCTGAGGGACATCAGGGACTCTCAGTTCAAGGCCCTTGTACCGCTGGGTGGTAGAGGGAAGTTTGAAAATGATTTAGAGTGTGGGCTGTAACATGGCAGATTTTTAAAATAGCTCTAGTCCTTACAGAGTGTGCGAGCCAGGCCAGTGTTTTGGCCTAAAAAAGATTAAGAATCCTAAAAAAAAAAAAAAAAAAAAAAGATTACCAGATGTTTCTATATTAACCAGAAATATTCTCTCTCTCTCTCTCTGTCTTTCTCATCTTCCTTCCTTCCTTCCTTCCTTCCTTCTTTCCTTTCTCTCTTCTCTATGTGAGAGTTAGGCAAAATGAATGACAATG
>CAUYQG010006004.1:0-15624 GCA_963574415.1 Tarsius wallacei
CTGCTGGGCTCAGGCGATCCTTCCACCTCAACCTTCCAAGTAGCTGGAACTACAGGCACGCGCTACCACACCTGGCTAATTTTTTTGATTTATTGTAGAGATGAGGTCTCACCAAGTTGCCCAGGTGGGTCTCGAACCCGCAAGCTCAGGCAATCTACTTACCTCAGCCTCCCAAGACACGGGATTACAGGCTGAGCCACTGAGCCGGCTGAATTGTTGAGTCTTTACACATGCATATTACCGCAAGGAGGTCAGGATTAATTAAAAGAAAGTACTGACATCAACTCTGATTTACAAAGAGAATTGCCAAGTCAGAACTTTGTCCTTTTACATCTTTCTTCTTTTTCATTAAGCCAGTGCTGACTAATGGCAAACAACCGTCTTTGAGTACCAGTAACATGGGGGAAAGGAGAAAAAAAGAAGAATGGAATGATGTTAAAATGTCATAGAACAAGTTATTTGCTAATTTATTTGTGAGTTTGTCTCATTTGCTAAATCTTAAATTTTTCCCGACTTAGTATCTTCAGTCAAAATGATGGAAAGATCCTTAGAGCAACATGCTGAATGATTCCTTCCAAGTCAGGAAGCAGGCAATTATAAAAAATTGAAATGAGGTTTTTGCTTGCAATTGGAGATTGCCTCTTTGAAATAATGCCAGAGAATTGCCAAAACATACATTATAAGTCACATTTCACTTCTCTCCAAGTAAATACAACTGTTTTATGTTTTAGAGGAGAGTATAAATGTGTTCCCCAGCATTATATCTCATTAGCTGATCTCTGTTCCTCATGTGGAAGCAAGGACTTCTTGTTATGTAGCATCTCATACTTCATAAAATATGATGATACTTGAAGAATGAATAGTATCTGCACATAATAGAGATCACAAATAATGAAGACTTACAGGCACATAAACCTGAGTGTGTCCTTATTCACTTATGAGTACTGAGAGACTGTCAAAATCTCTCCAGTCACTTAGTGTATGCTAACTGCAAGATGCTGGCTAATATCTTATTATTTGAGCTTCTTGTGACCACTGTATCAAAGTTTTAAAAGATGGACCCTGGTCACCTGGAATTTTTTTTTTTTGAAGAGACAAACATATATTAGCTGATATTTCTGTAGCAAAATAACAGAGGGAAGTTGACATATGAATTGTAGTACTGTCAAATAAAACATACTGTAATAATGAAAACATGCTATAATCTATGCTATTAATGTTCTAACCACACAAAGCTATTAGTAATCTAAAATATGGTTAGTGTGAGTGAATTTCTAATTTTATTAATTTTAAAGTTTTTAGATTTAAATTTAAAGAGTCACATGCGAATAGTGATTATCCTATTAGACAATTCACAACTGTTGTCTTTTGTAACATTCAGGGTTGAAAATTGGTTGTCAGAGAAGTATAAAATGACTAAACAGTTTTTAAGCAATTTAGAATAAGGAATATTAGTCATTGTTCTCCAGAGAAATAAAATCAACATGATGTGTACATATAAAGAGAAAGACTTATTTCACAGAATTGTTTTACACAATTGTGGATTTATGGTAGTCCCAAATCTGAGGTCTAGGCAGGAAGGCTGGAAAGCCAGGGAAAAGTTGCAGTTCAAATCCAAATGCAGTTGGCTAGCAGGATTCTTTCTGTTCAGGAAAGGTCAATCTTTCTCTTATTAAGGCCTTCAACCAATTAAATGAGACCTACTCACAGTGTGGGGGGCAATTTACTTTGCTCAAAGTCCATTTGTTTAAATGTTCATCTCAGCCAAAAAACATCTTCACAGAAATGTCCAGAAAAATATTTGATCAATTATCTGGGCACCATGGTCCAGCCAAGTTGACACATAAAATTAACCATCATAGCTAATCTGATGAGAAGAATATCTGATTATCAGTAGAGAAGAAATGAGAAACTGTTTAAAACTTAAAGACAATGTGAAAATAAACTAACATTCATGGAGTTGGGATGGAGTAAAAACTATCTAAAATGTTGTGTGTTGTTCTAGAAGAGACATCGATCCTTTCATCTTTTTTTTTCTGGTTATAAGTATAATTCTTATTTATAAAGAATATGATTATAGATATATTACTTAGTAAAAATACATGTATGCATGATTGTGCTGTGGTCAACTGGATTAAGGCTCAGCGTTACATTTTTCTGAACCCCTTTATATATTTTGAGACGGGCAAAAAAGGACATTTTGTGAGATTTAAAAGGCAAAAGTGAAACAAGTCATTACTCTTGAATAGTTATCAAAGTTAGATATTAGACAAATAAATGTTAAGATCTTAGAAGGCACAAGCCTCTCCTTTTCTAACTCTCCATAGCTACCCTGTCCTCCCTACTGCTGTTCCTGCTGACCAGCAGTGAACCAAGCCTATTAGCAGATAAAGCACTGCAGATGATCATAGCCATGAGCCAAATAGAAGCATTATCTCCTGTACCATCTCCATGAGTCCCACCAGCAACCCATTTCTACATCTAGATATTCATGAATTCTAAGGTTTTCCTGCATATTTTGACTTACCTACTCACATTAGTTTTTCATGCAAACTGGATAGTGATTATTTTTTCGACATCCTGCTCTTTTTTCTCTAGCTTCTCCAAGATGTATTTAATGTCTTATGCCTAATACACATCTCTTATTCCCAAAGTGACTCTACTTCTGTGATTAAACCTTGACCGATACAAAGCGACTTCATTATTTCCTCAGTTTTTTTCATTTCTGCTGTTATAAAAATGTGAGTTACCATACTCTGTTTTGGGTAGTTGCATTTGGAGACTTCAGTAAGTAATTCTGCAATTATCTTGAAAAGGTCTTGTTTAATAGATTAAGGACATTATTTGATAATTTTGAAATAATTCAATTGTTGGTTTAAGTGATCTTTTTCAATTTAGCAGTGCTTCCATGTATAAAGGAGTTAAGAGTTTTAGGAAGTGAACCCATGGAGAAGTAAGAGAAAATAGAAATAATTTGCTTGTCATCTTCTGACTAAATCAAACACTGTTGTCAATAGGACATAGAGTACATAGTAATAATAGAAAAGATGTTTTGCTATGTGCTTTCTTTTTTCAGATATGACTTCAAGTTTCCCATAAATAGGTGAAGTTGTAGCTTGCTTTGACCAAGATATTTTGGCAGAAGTGAATTTGAAAGGCTGAACCACAAGAGGCCCTGTACCCTTCGCTATCCTGAGATAGTCAGATGAAAAAGCGCTGATCAACCTACTTGAGGATGATGGACCATATGGAAATTTTTTTTTTTTTTTTTGAGTTGGAGTCTCACTCTGTTGCCCAGACTGGAGTGCAGTGGCTGCTCCCGGCCACCGCAGCCTCGACCTGCTGGGCTCCGGCAATCCTTCCGCCTCAGCCTTCCGAGTAGCTGGAATTACAGGCGCGCGCTACCACGCCCGGCTAATTTTTTGATTTATTGTAGAGATGAGGTCTCGCTTGCCCAGGTGGGTCTCGAACCCGCGGGCTCGGGCAATCTACTCACCTCAGCCTCCCAAAGGCGCGGGATTACAGGCTGAGCCACCAAGCCCGGCTTGGAAATATTGATTCTAAGATTATGTGAAGATTGGTCTGCTTCCAAGACAAGGAGAATCTTTTTCTACTTCCCAATTATCAGTGTAGTTCTTTCCCTTTAGAAGATTATTTATTGAATGTTCTAGGACCAAAAAATCAATTTTTTAAATTTGTTAGAAATGTTAAATTATCAACAATAAACCAAAAAGTAGAATGTTTTGCTTTGTCTTTGCTACTTCACTCAAATCAGAACTGATTTTCCTATCCAAGTGGATCTGCAATGTTCAATGATTCTGAAAGGGTGACTGATAACAGCAATCTTTTTTCACTGTAGAAGTTCGTGTTACTCTAGAAATTAAAACTAGAGATGCCAGCTCACAAGCAAAACTTTGCTCTTCAAAGATAACACCATCAGGCAATCATTTCAGCTATTTCCTCTGATCTGAAACCATCTGTATAGAGCCTCTCTTTAGTTTTTAATTTTTTTTATTCGAAAATATTTTCCAAAAATGCAGTCCAAAAATGTAGTTTTGTGAAGAGCAACAACATAATTTAAAATTTTCCCTTTGCTGACATGGACTTTTCTGTTGCCTTCACCTGGTTAGGGCCTAAAGTGTGCCACTACATTACATTTGAGAAGAAATACATACTAATATTCTGAGTAAGTAGTTTGAGAAGAAATGTGTTTATCTGCATTTTACCAAAAACTAATGGCAATAGGTGTCGTAACTTAAATTATTCAATTGGAGGACTATTTAAGATAATGTGGATTGAATTTCATCTCTTATTAGAGCTTTTATAGTGCCTCTTAGGGAAGTGACTCATTTAAATACATCCCTACCCTTTGCCTTGTTCAATAAGTGGCTCCATGAATTATTGATCAAACCCATCACTTTGCTGAAGAGACTCAGTTACTCAAAGTTACAATTATATGAAGCAAGCAAATCAGAGTTGTATAAAATATTGAATATTGGTTTTCATCACTAGCTGGTCGTGTGACCTTCAGTAAATTATCTATCAACACTGAACCTCAGTTTTCTCATTGGTAAACAAAATGCCTTTTCTGTATTCCATCATCCCCAGCAACCTCAATCATATTTCCATGTTGTGGTAGTGCTCAAATAAGACATACATAAAAAGCTGTAGCAAACTGTAATGTGTGAAGCATGTGCAATACTATTATCTATTACATTTATCTCTCTTTTGTGTAATAGAATGTGATGAAAAGCAGGGAATTCATTTGGGTAAGTATTGAGTTTTTGTATATGAATAAAACAACAGCTTTAGAGGCAAATTGTATTATTCCAGCTCATCTGCTATTAATTACTATCTTCTGAACACTTAAAATTTTTTTTTTTAATTTTAAAGATGTAGGATACAATTCAGGATGAGGTATACAGGTGGTCATCATACAGATGAATTTGGGCCTTCCTTTGGTCCCCACTCCACTGGGTTTGAAATCAGGTACCCTTATTGATGTTATAGGCCCCCCACAATGGTTTCCAGCTACTGGCAATCCCTTTCTTATTAAATTATGATAAATGTCCAGAGTCTACTTATGAGTGATAACATAAGTTACTCAGTTCTTTGTTTGTGTTATTTAAATTTTTAAAAATAACTTAACTTTATTATAGATATATGGGATACAAGTCAGGATTCAGTACATAAGAAGTCTACATGCAAGCGAAGTTTGTGCAATTGTGATTAATTGAACACTTTTTTCTTTAAAAGTAATTAAGCCTCTTTTAGAGTTTGGATCTTATATGGTTTAGAGTAGTGATTCTTCACTTTGGTTACCCATTACAATCATGTATGACCACTTACAACAGTACTAACACCCTAGTCTTCATCTCAATTTTAATCCCTAAAGATGGGGTCCAGTAATTGTATTACCAAAATATCCTCAAGTAATATAAATACTATAAATACACAGTAAAAAAGCTTAATACACTGGCTTAGTAGAAATAGCACCAGGTTTTGAGTCAGACATCCTTGAGTGTGTCATTTTACTGGTTGTATGACCCTGTTCTGAGATCTGTGAGCATCAATTGCTAACTCTACAAAACTGAGACAGTAATTACTCCAGTGCTAGGCTTTGGTAAGGCTGGGAAGTGACATATGCAACATGCTTAGTTCAGTAGCAACTCAATAGTGCTAATCACTACAATTATATTGTGCCACAAATTCAATACTTTTCGTTTTGCTAGCGTTTGCCTTGTTGAACCAACTGAATTAACAGAGTTACACAGATGCTCTTTGGGAGCAAGACTATGGTTTACCTTCCTTCTATATTCTCGGCAAAACATAATAGATTGCTGAAAGTGCCTAAAAACATTCATTAGTATAAAAAATAACCAAAGTTTGCTTCACCTTTGTCTAGTGCAATCTTTCTATGTGGTGTGTTACCCTCAAGAAGGCTAGTCTGGGTTCCTTCTCATGATAAACTCAGGATTGTAATGGGCACAAATATATTTTATAGATAAATCAATGTCTTAGAAAACATTTCTAAAATGTTTTGTCATCTACAACCATGAAAAGTATAAGAAAATAATGAATATATTTTTAGGACAATGCTTGTATGATATTTCTTAAAGGACCAATGAAGATCTTTTTGAGAAAAGAGTTAATGGGACAGATTATATGAGAAAGGACTCATAGCTTATGAGTTTGATTGTAGAAGCAATTTAACAGCTTAGAGAAGATTATTACGCTGGAAAAAAATGTAGGGAACTGAAGGGTACTTGCTTCAGGACATAGGTAACAAGAATTGTAACTGGAAAGAGCAGGAGTACAAGGGTCACCACACAGTGTTCTACATTTACATTCAACCAAACTAGAAGATGATTGGAACTTAAGCAAGGCACACTGGATCTGGGCAAGAATATAAGAACAAAAGCTAGAGATATTAAAGTCTCCTTTTTTTTCTTCAATCTCAGATGTGTATCACGTATGGTACAGTTCTGGCCATATTGATGGATAAATCATTTCCAGCTGTGGTGATCTAGAAAGCACTAAAGAAAGGAAAGCAAAGGGGTTGGTATTTCATCTGGACTGTGCATGCAGCACCATTGTGTGACCTTCTTTATTACTTACCACAATGAGGTGGGCAACAGGTGGAATATAAAGCAGACAGGTGACTTTCAAACGTGTTTAATATGACTCCTTCATGTGACTTAGATTGTGTATTAAAAGTCAATTTTTGATTAGGTAGGTGCTACTCCTGATCTTCTCTCCAGTGTCTCAAAAGTGTCAATCTTTTATGCTGTCCTTCTGGTCTTTTTAGCTTACAAATTCTGAGTAAAGACATGCTAATAGCCACAGATCTCAGCTGGAGTGTCCCTAAATCCTTCAAGTACTTCTCACCTTTCATAAAACACTTTATGATTCAGTTGTGCACTGGTTTTTAATTTACTTCTGACACAAAATGGGCAACTGGATCAAAGATTGAACAATATTTAGATTTTGTCCTGAATAATTATTAGTAACTGTGTGTCACAGGCACACATTGGGTTTGTGGTTCCATAAAGTTGTACAAAAGTATTTACTTGTAAGAGGTCGAAAAATGAAGCTATCCAAAAATCAAGGGAAAAAAAGAGGTTTTGGGTAGCTTCTAATCAGATATTGTTGATTATTTTTCTACTTCTACAGTATTTCTGTATTGTATTATAAGATTCAGGAATATGAGTGTGAAAAGAGAAGAGAGAATAAGTTTATTGCATGGATTGGGCTGCTATTTTATGAAAGAATTAAATATTAAAATTATAAAATTAAAAGTAATAATTAATAACAATAGCTAGCAGTTATTGACTAGTTCTTTGTAATTACATTGTTACATCATTTAATTCTTACTACAAGTCTGAGATTGTTTTTATAATGATAAAGGATACTTTACAGTTGAGGGAACTGAGGCCTTGAGATGCTGATTAATGTTCCAAGATTAGACAACAGCATTAGCAGAATTAAGATCCAAATGGGACAGTAAAACTTCAAAAACCTTGTGCTTGACACAAAACTCTAGCATATCCCTATTTTAAAAAATAGTGCAAATAGCTAGAACATACCTGAAATCACTGACAGAAAGTTTCTAAACATGGGGTTTTTATTTTGTTTTATTTTCCCAAACAAGTAGAAGATAATATTTAACATCAATATTTCACTGTCTTTCATCAATAAAACAGTACCCTCTGGGGTCAGTTGGTGGTAAAATTACATCGTTTTAACCAATAATTCTAGTATTCTGAAGACATGAGTAATTTGTCTGAGGTGGCTGAATGAGTACCCAGCAAGCACAGTCCCACTCAGTCCATTAGATTTAACTGCTTCCCATGACAAATGAACTGAGCACCCAGGTTTGTGACTCAATAAAGAAGAGATGAAGTTTTGCCTGCTTTAGTAGTAGCTTCTCATGACTCAACCGTGCCTGGTAATGAGCAATTGGGATTTCTTCTAAATAAATCTCTTTCTTCCACTTTTAATGAGTGAATTTGTTAATATCATTGTGCCCCGACACACTGAATATTATAGTGCCAGTCATTCCTATCTGCTCTTGTTCCAGATGGTATCCATAATTACTTTTATGAATATAATAAGAGAACCTCAGGATGTATGTCAACAACAAAACTCGGCAGTTAATGTATATAGGATTTTTCAAAAGATAATTCACTGTGTGAAAACAAATAATTCTTTTTGTCAACTTCAGTTACTATGGGTTATGAGTTCAACATTTCTTAAGTGTTAGGAAATGTGCTCTCAGTTTCTTGTGATTGGAATTGCTCTTATTGTTTCTTGGGTGATTAGATATATGAAAATAATTTTAACAGGTAAGAATCACATTTCTCAGTGAATTAAAACAAAAAACCATGAGTAATTGTAAATTTTGCATTTTATATGAATTTTGATGGTTTATATGTCAATTAATGGTCATTCAGCAATCCAGGGAAAAGAGTAGCCAGTGTCAGTTAATGTTAACCTAGTCTTTTTTTTTCTTATTCCAGTAACACATGTGTCTCTTATATTACAAGTGCCAAATGAGATGTATGAGCTAGGCATTGCACCTCCCGCTTAAGGCCATATCTATAGTCAAAATAATTAGAAAAACAGACTCTTTCATTAATTTCTTTAGGACCAAAGGATAGAACTGAGCATCCCTTATACACAAAAGAAGGCAGATAGCAACTTTTCGAAAATTAATCTCAATTCTGTAACTTAGAATGATTCTTGAAAGTCATAAGTTCAAACATCCAACCAACTGTACAAACCACTCTGGTCCAGATACAGGGAAAGTTTAATAAAACCAAAGTCATTAGAAGCAACATTTATTTTGACTGCAGCTCAGCATTAGGGGCAGGGTTCAGACCTGCATTGTGGGGGCACAGGCTAAAGCTCACTAACACTGATGTTCAACTCAGTTTCAGATGGAGTGCCTCAAAGGCTGAAGTCTATAATCACTTAAAGCTCACTCATTCATTCATCCACATATCTGGTGCCTGGGCTGGAAGAACTTAAACTGCTAGGGAGTAGAACAACTGGGGCCCTTCACACATTTCCATCTCCATGTATTCCCTGAAAGCTTTTTCCTGCATGACAACTTCAAGTTAATCAGGCTCATTATATGACTGTTCAGAGCTCAAAAGGCATGCATGCACCTGCACGTGTGGGTTCACACGCACACAAACACAGATGTTATATAACTTGTTTTAACTTTGACTTGGAAGTGGCATAGCATAATATTTGCCTTAGTTTGAGTCATTCAATTTCAAAGGGAAGGAATATAGACTTCTGCTCTCAGTGTAGAAGTGTCAATATCAATATAAGAAAATGATATAGGCCAGGATAGATGAACATAATCTGCCACACTCTTCTATAGTTACGCAGTTTTTTAGAGTGAAGATTTCTATGATTGAGTTGATTTATTCCACATCTGTACAGTTCTCAGTTAACTAAACTTTTTATTAGGGGTTTTGAAATCAATCTCCTTCCTTATATTTAGTATTATACCTGTCTTCTGTTATGAATATGGGACTATTGCTTGCGGTGAATCAAGCAGGTTGGAATTAGACATTTTATTATTCAACTAGTCCAAAACATATTCTACCAGGACATCCTTACTATATAACGATAAAGCATTTGTCCCTCTTAAATATTTTCATTAAACAAACCTTGACTTTCCAGGGTACCATTGTATTGAGATAACGCCTAAATGTTCCATTATGTTTGTCATGTTCATATGCCAGTCTCCTTAAAATTCTTCAATGTGTTCCAGCCCTTAATTCTTCTCATTGTCTGCTGTCAGTGTGAAGTAGTAGTAAATGTCAATTAGGTGAGAGGATAGGAATTTCTTTGATATGCTACCAAGCAGCAGACTGTGAGGACTTCCTATTCCAGCAAACTTAATTGACAAATTCATTTATGCAATGTTAGGAGTTAAAATTGCACAATGAAGTAGATTGATGGTGAGGACAGTGATGAGAACCATGATCTAACTCCTAAAATCACTGTTGTTGTTGTTGTTTTTTCTTTGTTTTTGAGAGGGAGGCCTAATATTTATTTATTTGTCTGTTTGTTTATAATTATTTGATTTTTAAAATGTAGGGTACAAATCAGGGTTAGGTACACATGTGATTATCATACAGGTAAAGTGTGGATACTCTTATTGTTGTTATGTGCCCCCACAACAGTGTTGCATTACTGCCAATCCCTTTTTATGGTATTATGATTCATGTTCAAGGTCCACTTATGAGTGATACATGTGGTACTCAAATCTTTGTTTCTGTGATAAGTCATTGACTACTATAGTTTCTAATTCCATCGTGGAAAACAGTGTGGCGATTTCTAAAAATCGATCTTCCATATGACCCAGCAATCCTCCTTCTGGGAATATACCCAGAGGCACTCAAAACACTCAATAATAAAGATACCTGCAATACACACATGCTTATTGCTGCATTAGTCACAATAGCAAAAACATGGAACCACTGCTTTGTATATACTTTCATATACGTACACATACTTTCACACACATACACACACATACAAATATATACACATACATACACATATACACATATATACATATATATATTGTTCTCAGTGAGAATTGATTCTATTAAAGGAAAAGTATTAGGATTAGTTAGAAAGGCAAAATAAAACTGAATAGCAAATCAAAATCTTGAGTAACAGATATGTAAGAAGACATTTTCCAGTTTCTGAAATAGAAGACTGGGAAGAATAAAGACTTCATTTTGGAGTTCATCAATATATATCTGAAGTCCTGATTCTTGTTAAATGGTACATGTTTCACACTATCATTTTCAGGGACATCTTACCTGTGATGATAATTATGAGAGCTATAACTTAAAGACTACCCAATTCCATCTTGAGGGATGGTCTAGGGAAAAAAAATCAATAGACATTTATGCAGCAGAATAAGAATAATATCACCAAGGTACTATGGGTTAGAGACCTGGATGGTGCAGATCTTTTTTTTTTTTTACCTCCCATAGATTTTAGTTGGTCTCATTTGAGGAAATATCTTAAAGAATGTGGGCATCCACTTTACATTAAACAATTCTGTTTGATGTTATTGCTACATAACACAATATCAGAAAGGAACCATCCTTTGAAATACTAAGGATATATGTGTAAAGGTATAGACCGATATTGGCAACTTCTTTTACTATGACTCAGACTTGAGAATGCTTAAATTTAGATTTTTTTTTAACTGAGATGAAGTGAATGTTGTTACATCTAGTATAGAATGATTATATTAGATAGAAATGATTCTGCCCTCTAGACTTCACTCCTGACAATAGAGCTGGAAAAAGTATTGGTTATTTTTCTAATTATACCTATATAAATATATTGCAGAAATTTAGAAAATTGAGAAAATAGTTTAAACAACTTTAAAGTACACATCTTTTCAGTGTGCAAATATGTTTGCTAGGTTGAATATAGGTATGTTTTACAAAATTGGAGTCAAACTACCTCTATGAGTTTTTAAATTTTTCTCACTATCAAATAAATAACTGATGCTAATTAACATTTTATAATCTCGATTTTTAATGGAACATATTGTTTGATCCTCAATATTTTAGTCAATGACCTGTTATAAGAATGTAGATTTTTTTCATTTTTTACATGCATTTATGAATATATCTTGAAGATAATTTCAATATTTGGGAACATTGACATGAGCATGTTTAGTCATTTGAAAAGTATTGCCAAGTATATATTCCCTTGCCCAGTGACCAAGATACCATGTATATGTTTTTAAGTAATACAATTTTGAACACTTTAAAACTCAAAAATGGTATGTGGCACTAATTTTCTTTGATTAACACACATGCGCATTTATATAATTTGATTTACATAACCTCTTTCATTTGATTTCTATTTATGTTTTTTATTTAGATCATCATTTGTCTTTTTATTAATATTATTTTCATTGACAAATCATAGTTGTATATATCAATAAGACACAATATGCTGTTTTGATATATGTATAAAATGTGGAAAGTTAATTTAAGCTGATTAACATATTTATCACCTCACTTAACATTTTTGTGGTGAGAGATTTGAAATTTACTCTCTCGCTATTTTAAAATGCACAATATTATTTACTATATTTACCTGCTATGCAAATATATCTCAAAGACTTTTTTCTTCTGTCTAACCAACATTTTGTAACCTTTAATCAGCAACTCCCTATCTCTACCATGCCTCCCCAACCCAGCCATGGTAACTACCATTTTACTCCATATTTCTATGAGTTTGAATGTTTTAAATTCCACATATATGAGATCACATGGTGTTTTTCTTTCTACACCTGACTTATTTCACTTAGCATAATGTCTTTAAATTGCTTGCCCATGCCCCCTTTGAATTGTAACGTCATTTGACATTCATTTAGCATTTTATGACTTTTATTTAATCAGCAATTTGGTTGATGACTACAGCCCTATATCAGAAACTTGAAGTCTGGCTTGAGCCAGAGGCTTTGACACTGACTGGCTACATAATTTAGAGAAAGGTTCTTCATCTCTTGGTTTTGATCTTCCCATTTTAAAAAATAGCTATAAGACTTGATCCAATATATTTCATTGAAATGCCATCAATTGAAAAGAGATTATAATCTAGCTTCTCTGGTGCCTCTTAAATGACTGTGGAAGCTGAATTTATGTTTTGACACCTTTATTGTGTTACTTAATGATCACTTTCTAGTTATTACTGTTTTAGCCTCCTTCTATTTTTATACTTAGAAGTTTAAAGTTGAAAAAGGCCTTATAAATTATTTTTAACTTTCTTATTTTACCTACATGCAAACTGACATAGTGATGTGGGGAGTGAATGAAATTCAACCTGAGAGACTGATAGCTATTTGACTCAAGGAAATAATTACACAAGTGCAGTGAGGTGTATACATGTTCAATTAGTATGGTTTCTAATAAATGGAAAATTGAAAAGGGGCCATGTTTTCTTGAAAGAAATTTTACATATAAATTAGAAAATATAAATACAATGAAATAAAATCCTATTAATATTATAATATAAAACTATATTTGCTAACTAAAATACCTGCCCATAATGACTATTATTAAAACAAACAAAAACACATAATCAACCAACACATATAGTGTAGTCCTCTGTGTTTAAAATTATATGTCTACCTCTCCATGGATATCGAGTATAGATAAATGTCTGAAATAATGTTCAAAGTGTTAAGAGTATGCACTTATTTTAATGAGATTATGTATTTGTAACTCATTTTTTAACTTTTTAAAATTTTTTAAGTATTTCAATAATCACATATTTTTCACAAAAACAGAGTAAAGCTGTCTAAAACGAGACAGCTCTTCTGATCTGATATGCTTTCTTTATCTGTTCAAACTATTTTTTGTTAAATACCTCACCTGGACTCTTCTTTATTTCATTTCTCATTCCATATGTAGTCTCCAACAATACTGGTCAGAAGATTTTTTTCTTTTCCTCATCCATTTGTTTATTTTTTTTCTAAGTGAATGTAACTCAATAATTTTTTATAATTGATTGCAGCTAGTAAACATAAAGTTGAGGGAGTCATTTTTTAATGTTGAAACACACCATTATATAGCCAGGAACACCACTCAATAATCTCTTCTCCCACGAGAGATCTTTTATCTTCATACCCTTGACTGAGGTTGTTCTCTGATTTTATGACAATGCTATCTGTTTAAATGTATGAGCAACTTGGGAGTAATCATGCTTCTCAAGAAACAGTGATAATTGTCAAGCTATTCAGCAAGTGAAAATGAAGTATTAGAATGTTAATTTTAAACACATTTCCTTTGTGTATTTTTATAAATAAAATGTCAACTTTAGAAGAACATTTCATTTTTCAAAGTTAGTATGAAGCAGTGAGGCATTTCTATATTTGCTCTAAATTAATTTAAGTATGACAATGCATAAGAATGAATTCACCTTTTATTAATAGCTGTTGCATAGGTAAGACCCTGACTTAAAAGGAATGGTGGTTAGTTTTAGGGCATAGAACATTGCTTTATATTTATGCTTACATTCAGTATTCAGAACTAATATGCAAATAAAAAAATAATAACAGTTATTGAGCACTTGATATGTGTCAGTTCATATGCTACATTATTAAACTGCATTTCTCAAAAATAATTTTATTTATAAAATTGCCTCCATTTTTCAGGTGAATTCATTAAAAGTTAGAAAAGTTCAGCAACTTTCTCTAGATTAAAAAGATAGCAAGTGGTGGATGTTGTACTTTACTTGAATCTACATGCAAACCTGACCACTAGTCTATTATCTAGCATGTACAAATAGTTTTAGAATCCATTGTGTGTGTTGCTGTTGTTGATTTTTGTTGTTGTTGTTAATATTTTTAGAGGAACTGGCAAATATCTACTTACCCTTGAGTTAGTTTGAATTGATAATGAATTAAAGTGCATGCTCTGCTGTGTATTTAGGTATTGACACATTGTGATCAACTCTTGGATAACAACTTACCTTCCACTTCTTGGAAAATTGATTTTTGTACTGCTTTCTGATATCACAATGGAGACCCCAGGTCCACTGGTGTCTCTTAATGACATTTTTCTCAATCAACACTTGGGGTCCACCTCATCAAATTCCTAATATTGGTCACCAATTAAAAATTAAAATGATAGAGATAATTAATTTTATTATTCTAGCGGGACAGTAAAACTGAATAAATGAGATTTAATCAAGCAAACTTTCCTTCAGCTGAAGGGTACAGGGCTGGCATGATTTTGCAGACTCACTGTGGGCTCCATGCTTCATTTGGGCTCTGCTAATGATGGGAAATAAATGAAATGTACCATCCAGTGTGTGTATTCCTTCTTTCTGCACATCCCCAGCCTCTTCTGTCAGGTGCTCTCATTTCATGTGTTATTTCCTTTCTTCTCTTTAGGTCCTCAAAGTCATGCTGAATAGTTATTGATTGTTAGATGTAATGGATTCTTCTAGGTGTTTTACCTTTTATCCAATCCTGGCAGCACCTTCAGAACTCAGAAAGATTAAATGACTTCCGAGGTAACAAGTGCATAAGATACCAAAGTAAGTACTAAATTGAAGATTGTCTGATTGAAATGGCCATATTTTTTTACTCCATTCAATGTTCTCTTCCAATAAGCCTCCCACAATTAAAACTTATTCTCAGGAAGTTTTCTGGCCCTATTTTTCTTAAATACAAATTTCAGTAAATACTATAATATTAATCTTCTAATAAACATCTATTTATAGTTTAAGGGTTCCATACTGGTGAATTAAAATGTATGTCTTTCTCTGGATATTCTACCCAATAGTTGGCCATTAAGAAAGTATTTTTGAGCCGGGCTCGGTGGCTCAGCCTGTAATCCCGCGCCTTGGGAGGCTGAGGTGAGTGGATTGCCTGAGCCCACGGGTACGACACCCGCCTGGGCAAGTGAGGCCTCATCTCTACAATAAATCAAAAAATTAGCCGGGCGTGGTAGCGTGTGCCTGTAGTTCCAGCTCCTTGGAAGGCTGAGGCGGAAGGATCGCCAGAGCCCAGCAGGTCGAGGCTGCGGTGGCGGGGAGCGGCCACTGCACTCCAGTCTG
>CAUYQG010006007.1:0-30257 GCA_963574415.1 Tarsius wallacei
CACGCCCGGCTAATTTTTTGATTTATTGTAGAGATGAGGTCTTGCTTGCCCAGGCGGGTCTCGAACCCGCGGGCTCAGGCAATCCACTCACCTCAGCCTCCCAAAGGCACGGGATTACAGGCTGAGCCACCGAGCCCGGCCTGGAGATTTCTTAAAGAACTGAAAGTAGATATACCTTTTGATCCAACAATCCCACCGCTAGGTATCTACTTGAAGGATCAGAGGTCGTTATGTAAAAAAGACGATTGCACTCACATTTTTATCACAGCACAATTCACAATTGCAAAGATGTGGCATCAACCTAAATGCCCATCAACTTACCAGTGGATAAAGAAAATGTGGTATATATACACTATGGAATGCTATTCAGCTATCAAAAATAATGAAATAATGTATTTTGAAGCAACTTGGACAAATCTGGAGAACAACATCCTAACTCAGGAACAGAAAACCAAACACCGCATGTTCTCACTTATAAGTGGGAGCTGAACTAAGGATCTGCACAGACATAGAGACTGGTGAAATGGACACTGAAGGCTCAGAATGGGAGGGGGGAATGGGTGGGGCACATTTGAAACCCAGACCAAAAACTATTTGTACACTCTAATGCTATTGAAATAAACAAAATACCTGCTATTTATATTACTGAAGGCTTTCCTAAGAAGCTGTGTTCATAATTTTTGTAAAAAACTCAAATTTTTAGCTTTTCGTTGAATATAAACATATATAAAGAAAAGCGCAAATTTCTTAAGTATGCATCTTGATGAACTAAATGGAATACTTCTACATAACCAGGACCAGCTCAAGAAACAGAACATGTCTAGCATGCCGGAAGCCCCTTATCCTTCCTTCCAGCCACTATCTCTCACTCCAAAGATCACCACCCTGACTTCCAACTGCATTGACCAGTTGTGCCTGTTTGGGGATGGGACATAAATTGATTTACACACAGGCAAAAGTTTTTCTGTGTCTGCTTGCTTTTGCTCAACACTACACGTGTGAAATGTATTCACATCATTGCACGTGAAAGTGAATTGTAATTGTACTCTGAAGCCAGCCTGTGTCAAGAGGTCCTATGATGAATATTTTTGAAGAATGAAAATCAATTTTCCTTTCTTTCTTTCTATTTTTTTTTTTTTTTTTTTGTAGAGACGCAGTTCTGCTATGCTTGTCCAGACTGGTCTTGAACTCCTGGGCTTAAGCAATCCTCCCCCCTTTGCCTCCCAGAGTACTGGAATTATAGGCATGAACCACTATGCCTGGCCAATATTTTTTTTCTTTTTTAAACATCAAACATTCACTGCTCTCCCATATTCTGTTCCCAACTTGTTATTCTTTTACTATGGCCATTCTTAACCATTAGTGAGCATTGGGATTGGGATCCCCTGAAGGGTTTGCGCACACAGACTACTGCATCGACCCCAGCGTTTCAAATTCCGAAGGTCTGGGTTAGGGTTGAGAATTTCCATGTCTAACAAGTTCCCAGGTTGCACCAATGCTATTACTCTGGGGAGCACTCTTTGAGAACAAGTTCCTGAGAATATAATGAATTTTTAAAATAAGCCCTATCTGTCTCCATTTCTTTTGTGTAACTATGCCATTTTTTAATTTAAAGTGGGATTTTTGGATAAGTGTCCTCATGGGGACTGCCCACAAATTTTCTACCACAGGGAAGACAGCATCACATACGTGGTGAGGGGGACATCCAGCTCTATGAGAGGCTGAATCTGTGAGCTCTTTATCAGTGTGTGAAGACGTAAGAGCCATTTTCAGAGCATCCCTCCTCCACATTAGATATATTGAATTTTACTGCTAAAAATTTGAAACTCTTTGCAGTTTGGCATGCAGCCAGGAAAAATAAAAAATAAAAAAACTGCCCAAGCATCAAGAAAGGCCCAGGTCATATCATGAGTACATCAAATCCTGTGAACAAGAACTCCTTAAGAATAAAACTTAAAGACTAAAAGTAACAGACCATCCCTACTGCATATTCTTCTTGAGCAAAATCTAGGCACTCTCCAACCACATGTGGCTCAAGAGTATATGCAATGTGTCAAGTCTGACTTGTGGTGAAAGTGTAAAGCATGCGTTGGGTTTCACAGACCTAGCCCACACACACGAAGAATTTACAATATTTAATATATCTTCTCTAACTTTTAATGTCAACTACATATTATCATTGCTATATTATATTTTGAATATGTTTGTTAAATAAAATTCATAATTAAAGTTTCCCCTTATTATTTTTTTCTTTTTTAAGGTGGTTTTTAGAAGATTTAAAATTGTATACGTTGTTCTCGTTGGTGGCCCATGT
Organism: Tarsius wallacei; assembly: GCA_963574415.1. Lineage (NCBI taxonomy): Eukaryota > Metazoa > Chordata > Mammalia > Primates > Tarsiidae > Tarsius > Tarsius wallacei. The sequence goes on from CAUYQG010006007.1 coordinate 2,315, forward strand.
TTATTTCTATTGGACAGTACTGTTCTAGAGAGTTTTGTATTAATCTGGTTTACACAAATAAAGACATGTTTATTTGCAGAGCAGAATTATGAAGATGAGAAATTATAGCTAGCCCAAGGATCACGCATTAGAGACTAGAAAATCTATTTTGACTTATAGAGAAATGCAAATTGTGATAGAAATGACTGGGAGGAAAGGTCTAATTAGAGAATGTTCCAGGAAGGGATTAGAGGAAGGAGAATGACAAATTTGTAGCAGCTTTCCTAACAATTTTATACCCAAATGCTATCCAATGGTTGCAAAACAGTGCTTCGTGTTGATTTGATCCAAATTTCTTAGTCTGGTATTCAGAGTCCTTTATAATCAGGGTTCTACCACAGTAACTAATAAATGAGTGGATGATGGATCCATCATTTAAGTCAAGGGGCTTTATTCAAAAATAGGTATTTTGATATCCTAATTCTAGCCTTTCATGGATGCTTTTCTTCCCAACTGGAGTGGCTCAAATCTCATCTTCTCTATCCACATTCCTCAGACAATCCCAAGCACAGGTGTTCTTCAACCCCAAGCTCCTTTGACCTTGTTCAGTGTAATTTTTTTCTTTGAGAGTTTCATTCTGTCACCCAGGTTGGAGTACAGTGGCACAATCATGGCTCACTGAAGCTTCAACCTCCTGGGCTTAGGTGATCCTCCCACCACAGCCTTCGGAGTAACTAGGACTATAAGACAAGTGCCACTATGTCCAGTTAATTTTTATTATTTTTATGATTTGTAGAGATGAGGACTCACTATGTTGCCTTGGCTGGTCTTGAGCTCCTGTGCTCAAGTGATATTCCCACCTTGGTGTCCCAAAGTATTCTTTTTGTTTTGTTTTGTTTTTTTGAGAGATTTCTGTTTATGTCATTTGCTCACTTTTTAATGAGTTATTTGCTATTTTTCTTTTTTTCTTGCTGATTTATTTGAGTTCTTTGTAGGTTCTGGATATTAGCCTTTTGTCAAGTGTATAGTTTGCAAGTATCTTCTCCCATTCTGTAGGTTGCCTATTTGCTCTGTTGATTATTTCTTTTGCTTTGCAAAAGCTTTTTAGTTTAATTAAGTACCATTTAGTTATTTTGCTTTAGTCACATTTGTTTTTGGGGTTTTAACCCTAAATTCTTTGCCTAGGCCAAAGTCCAGAAGAGTTTTCCCTAGATTTTCTCCTAGGACTTTTATGGTTTCAGGTCTGCCATTTAACTCTTAAATCCATGTCAAGGTATTTTTTTGTTTATGAGGACAAATAGAGATCAAGTTTCACTTTTCTGCACGTAGCTATCTAATTTTCCCAGCATTATTTGTTGAATAGAATGTCCTTTCCCCAGTATATGTTTGGTGTCCACTTTGTCAAAAATCAGTTGGTTGTAAGTATTTGAGTTTATTTCTGGATTCTCTATTCTGTTACATTTGTTCATGTGTCTGTTCTTGTACCAGTACCACGCTGTTTTGGTTACTATAGCCTTGCAGTATAATTTGAAGTCAAGTAATGTGGTGCCTTCAGCTTTGTTCTTTTTGTTTAGGACTGGGCTTAAGCAGTCCTCCCCCATTTTTGATTCCATATGAATTTTAGGATTGTTTTTTCTAATTCCATGAAAAATGACATTGGTGGTCTGATAGGGATTACATTGAATCTGTAGGTTACTTTGTGCATTATGGTCATTTTAACAATGTCGATTCTTCCAATCCGTGAGCATGAGGTGTTTTTCCACTTGTTGGTATCCTACAATTTATTTCATCAGGGTTGAATAACAAGCATTTGAATTCAGCAGTCCTTTCCACAGCTGCTCCTCCTAAATAACAAAGAGTTATTTGCCTTTAAGGTGACCCCACTTGGTACTTCTGTAGGTCAGAGGATAAACACAGGCCACTTTGATACTCTCTTATGCTTCTATTTATTTAAGGCTCTTCCCTCCCTCTTGGTCCCTGTTCTGGGCCATCCTCTCCTGTTCTTAGCTGGTTGCAGACCAGTCTTTAACAACTAGCTATTGTCATTACTCCAGGTAGCCTCAAGTGGGATTCTTTCAAGGAGCTCTGCATTTTTGAAAGTCTCAGAAGACTGAACTTTCAAGTTCCCAAAGAAACAAGTGCTCCCCTGGAGCCTGTGTGGGGAGAGGGTGGGTGCTTGGAACAAACGGCCTTATTTGGTGTCTTCTTACTCTCTCAATCACAGCAGTCAGCCCGCATGTGTTTGTTGTTGTTTTTTTCTCCCCAGTGAGAGAGGGAGTGGTGGGATAGTGTGGGAGTAGCAAAGAGGCAGGTGAGGTGGTACCAGTCTAAAGTGATGTGATGTTCCAGACAGAGCACTAGCCAAAAGTTTTTGTTGATTCTATTTGCAAAGGTGCTGTCTCAGGCAAGAACCACAAAGTAATAGATGATCACAAATGTGTGTTTGAGGATTATCCAGTCCTTACATTGTAGATGCTTAGGATAAGCTACTTCTTACCCTTTTTCATCGATATTAGAACATCAGAGGCTGCTAGTTAATAAACTACTTTCATTATCTTTCTGGAAAATTTATCAACATATTTCTCTACTATAAACAGATATGATATTCTGCCAGTATATTCTAGATGGTACTACTGCAGTATTTTTTAAATATGGAAACTTTACATAGTGTTTGGAAAATTAACTTCCCTCTTTGAAAGTGACACTTCCTACCTCCCCCCTGCCATCCTGAGAGACTGGCAGGGCTCCAAGACCTTGCCATACTGCTGCAGACATGCCCTTTCTAATTAGCTGATACCAGTGCCAGTTATTCTGTGTTTTGAATATTGCTCCAGATTTCCTTATGACTACTTTATTCACGCTATTCAAACACCGATTATTTGAGCAGTTTAAGGATCAAGTGAAAATGTGATCACAAAGAATTGGGATAGAGAAAGAGAACCTTGAATTTAGGCAAAATATCAGTTCCAAATCTATTTTAAGACTTTGTTCTGATGTGCAGCAAGGATACTAACTTGAATAGCTAACATTCAAAAGGCAAATAAACCATCCAAATAGCCATGTGTATAAATGCATATGTTAGTGTTATGGACTTCGTTTTTGTGTCCTATCCACTCCTCATACCAAATTCATATGTTGAAGACAACCCCCAAATGTGATGGTACTTGGAGATTGGGCTTTTAATAGGTAATTTAGTTTAGATGACATTGTGAGGGTGGGGTACTCATGATGGAATTAGTGCCATTGTAAGAAACATGCACACACACTAAGGAAAGTCTATGCAAGAACACAGTCAGAAGGCAGCTGTCTGCAATCCAGGAAGAGAGCCCTTACTAGGAAGCAAATTGGCCAGCACCCTATAGCTATAAGGAACAAATGTTGTTTAGACCACCAAGTCTATGGTATTTTGTGATGGCAGCCCAAGCAGACTAATACAGTCAGTCACTGCATTAAGAAAATCTATCATAATGATTTCTGGAACACATAGTTAAACTTACTCTAAAATAGTAACAGACTAAAATAAAATCATTATATAAATTGAAAATAACACTTTCAAGTTAATCCTAAGTATACTTCCCAAGATCCTCATAAAATAACATCTTATGGTATTTTGTTTTAACACATTTTTCTTAGTTTATGAGGCAAAACATTGTCCTTATTATACAGACACATCTATATACTTCATTTGCTGTAATACAATATGTCACCTGATTTTTTTCCTGTCAGCAGGTCATATTTGAAAATAAAACTTACTGCACTTGTTTTGCCCTGTATGACTAAGCTATTCTCCTCTTTAACTTTCTATAAGTTCTTTGGCCCATTATCCTCCAGCCTATGTACAAGTTTCATGAGTGCCATATATTTTGAAATAACTAAAAAGGTCACTGTTTTAAAAAATGGATCTAAAATAATGCCAAACTTCTTAAAATAATTTTTGCAAAAAGCACTTTAGAAATACTTCAAGTACATATGCACATTAAAGTTAGATGATGAACTAGCAAGAACCACAAAGTGAGTTAGACTCTTTCAAGTTATGCAAAAGTGATACATTGTTAGGAGAATTAATGAATGGAAACTATTCTATCAGTTCTAAGATCTGGATCTTCTAGGAGGTAACAGCTGCTCAAACATTTCCTCTAGAGACCCAACAACTCCTCTAACAGTTACCTACTCAGAGGGCTGATCGATTCCTTTCAAAATTAAGCTAATATTACAGGGAAGTGGATAGGGCACTGTTGGCTTCAAAGCTTTATTGGCATGGGCTGTTTCTGTTCTTACTACACTGCCTCTAGACAAATCTATCCTCTCTAAATCTCAGAGGTGGAAGGGGGCTGAGAAGGAGTAAAAGAAAGGCAGGGAGAGGATCCAGCCTTCAGACCTCTACTATAATAACAATTTATAATTTTTTTAGAATTACCAAAATTTGGACTCAATTTGGATGTTCAATAATAGAAGCAGTAGTAAAATAACTTCTTGTACATCCACATACTGAACCCCTCTGCAATCATCCCTATTTTAGAATTATATTCAATGCCATGGGGAGAGTTGAAAAAAAAAACTGAAAAAAACAAAAAAGCAAGCACATGAGAGGACGCAGGCTCATGATTCGGCCTCCATTCTTGCTCAGTTGGATGGATTTGTGGATCCTTCTAGATGTGAGGAACAAATTGGTGCTTAGAAGTCATTCAGGTCTTTGAACCTCACATGAAGTTAGCAACTCCCACAAATAATCGAAATGCTTCTCTCGATCTCCAAACACATGCCTTTATATTTGGAAATTAAAGGTTTCAGTTATGATCCAACAGGGTGTATGTTGTCTCAGTCCTTGAAGACTTCATCCTTGAAGTTCTTGGATCTCAGTAGCAACATGTAGCCACACTCTCCATGTATCTGCCTACAAACAACTCAAGCCCAGAAGGAGAAGCACTTATGAATCTGGAGACTGATTCTGTCTACTGCCTCAGCTTCTCCATGAAACAAAACAACTGAGAAGTGGTGAACAGATGCCAGACTGTGACTGGGCTCAGAGTTAGGGCTGCAAAAGCCCTTCTCATTTTTCCTACAGAGAATTTTCTCTTGGTTGTAAAGTTACAATGACCATTCATTATCAGATCAAATTAAGCCAACGTGTAAATAAAACGCTTGTATAATCTCAGATTTATAGATGAACTTTTTAATAGACTTCTTAGCCCATTTACCTTTAGAACCATAGCTACTTTTCATGCCTGTGGCCTGGTCAGATTTTTTTTTTTTTTTAATATCAAGAAAGCCTGCAGTATGAGACTTAGCAAAAGAGAGGGAGTCAGATTAGAAAGAAGTCATAAGGATGGAGGTCAAGGATACTGAAACAGCCAAGTCACAGACAACAAAAAATAAGAGCAGATTTTCCTTTGTTTACATTGCCAAAGGGGAAAAATTAACTTGATGGAAAGGGTAATTAAGCATTTCTTTTTCCATCATGGTCCAACCCTGCTTCATATCCAGCTGTTCTGTTTTACATTGTGATGATTCTTCATTGAGTCGCCGAGGAGAAGATGGTCAGTGTGGCACTGATGCACACCACAGTACTTACCCCACTATTAACCTTCCTTTTATTAGTACGCAGTAAAAAAAACTCAGTGAGAACTTTCCACCTCAGGCAGGTGGATGATAAAGAAAGAATAGGAATATTTACAAAGAAGTATTGTCCAGAATAAAGAAATAATTTGAACAGATCATCAGATTAACGTTTTAAAGTATCTTAGAGAGATTAACTGGCTCAATATCCTCAGTTCCTAAGTGCAGAAACCAGGGTTATGTAAGGTGAATGGACTTCCCTAAAGCTGTAAGCTTTGTAGTTCCAAATTGTAAATCACAACCCCAAGCAAGTGTCCATCCCATCATGATTGAGTCTCTTATTTGCTGGTATTTTCAATAATGATTTGCAGAAGAGTATCACCTCAATGTAGGAATGAGCTGCTCCGTGCAAATTTACTATTTGAAATTTGGGTTTTCTAATAGAAATTAAATTAGTTGTGCATGATGGTGTCTTTCGAAGCCCTGCCTGAAAGACTGTTAGTATGAGTTGACTATCCTTAATTCAAAAATCCAGAATCTGAAGCACTTTTGGTTCCAGCATTTTAGTTAAGGAATATCAACCTGTTCCTGGATTCTGTAACTCAGGGAATGATCGGCCACCTTTTAATGGGGGTTAATGTGAGCATAATGAAGACAAATGACCAACCATAGCTCATTTGGGCCTCCTGACACCCAGAGCAATGTCCTTTCTGTGGACCCGGTTATCTTTCGGGTAAATATAGTTCAGCCTTGTATATCCATCTTCCCTGGGACCAAACACAGTTCACATCATCAACTTCTGAATACCCTGGGTATGTGCTGCAGAATATATTTTTCCTATACAAAGGAATGGCCATTGCAATGTTTCAGTGAGACCTTTATCAGCTGTAGAGATTCTAGGTTATTGTGGATGAGTACATGGTTCAGATGGAGGAAAAATTACTTTTTCCTAATTGCTTCACATAATAGGCCAGGGATTCTACTGAACAGGCCAGGATAAATGTTTTGCTTGGTATAATCAAATCAACTAACAAGAATCAAAGAAAACCCAGGTGATTGTGTTTCTGCACAACTTTTGCATCAAGCTCTGATACTCACGTGTAGATATTTACAAATTACAGAGAAAGAGTATTTTGTGTGTAGGTTGTTGTGTATTTCATTTATTTTGTTCAGACCCATTAGAACTTATACAGCAAAGTGACCCCCCTGTCGCCACTCCAAATAGTAGTCAGGGGCTACCTCTTTTACTAGATGCATTTTATAGACTTCTTCACTTGAATAGTTACCTCCAAAGACAGTTAATCACCTATTCGGTTTTAAACTTTATATTTACTCTAGTTTTGATACAAAATGTCTTTTGCCAGCTGGATTGTCCTTCTTGTTTATTTAACACAGTATTTGCTATAACCCTGTATTTGTTGGCTATTTCCTCAAGTCAAATCTACCTTAAGAATTCAAGATTTGTCATCATTGATGAATTCATGGAGCAGGCCTCAGACTCAATAGTTAACTCCTCAAAAATCATCTATAAGACATTTTATAAAATGACAGTGTCACTGGCTTTGAAACGTACATTTTTAGTTCTTTTTAACCTTGGTGGGGTCATGGGTTCCTATGAGAACATGATGGAAGCTAGCCCTTCCTAGAAAAATGAGCATATGAGGATATACACACATTTCACATGTCTTTTTAAAAGGGTTTGTGGACCCCTAGAGCATACCCAGGGATCCTCTAGGATTAAGAACTTTTGTTCTAAGGAGAGATATTAGAAAGATATGGTATTTATTTTTATTTGTGGCTTAGATATTTGTATTAAAAAGTCAATCATTTCATCATTTGTCATCACAGCTTAAATCCCTACATGTACTATTCTGTGTAGATATGTGTAATTAACTGCCTTAAAAGTGACCTACTTTTTGGGTTTTCTGTTTTATGAGGTTTTCAATTTTATTTTAATCTATTTTAAATATTCCTTTAAACCTTTTTCAACTTTCTAAATTAGGATTTTTTTTTAATTTATGAAAGTGTATCCTTTTTATTCTTGTTAATCTTAAAAGCACATCTATCTATAGACTTTTGGCTTGAATGTTTGATTTAATATTTGCATTTGAAAAAATTCTTTAAATATGACATTGACCTTAAAGATTTTGAAAGTCAGAATCTACATATAAATTTAATTCCAGTTCTCTGCTATTAAAATAACATTGACTGAATCTCAGAATTAAGTGATAACTGTTTTACATTTTTTGAACATTACCAAATGATGATTTTTAAAATTTAATAAAATGCAAATCTAAGGTGCTGTAAGAATTTTGTATATGCAATTACATCTTCCATGGTAGTTTGTAGAACTTAAAAACAGTAAAGTCTTTTAGTTACTGTATAAACCAGTTTCAGTCCAGTCAAGCTTCTGTAACAAAATACCATATACCAGGTGGCTTATAAACAACAGTAATTTATTTATTATAGTTCTGAAAACTGGAAAGTCCAAGGTAAAGACACTAGCAGATTTGGTGTCTGGTGAGGGCCCACTTTCTGGCTCATAAATATTGCCTTCTTGCTGTGTCCTCATATGGTGGAAGGGGCAAGGGAGCTCTCTGGGGCCTTTTTTATCAAGACACTAATCCTGTTCATGAGGGCTCCATCCTCATAATCTAATCACCTTCCTTCTTTTTGGAAGGATACAAGTATTCAGACCATAACAACTACATATGTTTTCCCTCTCTATCATTATAAATAATAATTTCATATATATATATATATATATATATATATATATATGGTGCCATATATATATATATGGTGCAGTTTTCATCATCCCCTAAGCAGCCAACCTATACTGCCATTTTAAATCCACAACTAAGCACAATGGAATGGGACCCATGATTTAAAACATACCAGGCTTGCTAAAGTTTATGAGGCTGGAAATTCAGATAGTCCTATTAGTAGAGTAAATTCAGTGGAAACAATCTTTATAGTGACCTGGTTATTGTGAATGTTGTCATGGGCTCATATAGTACCTTTTAGCCTACTTTACTGATGTATGTAGCGGCAGAACCATTTCTGGAGAAAAGGCTCACAGGTATGATAGAGTGAACTTGTGAGTTTGGTAATGGGTCATATCAATATGAAATCCTTGTTATTACATAAAGACATGTATATCTGTGCACATAGAATATACTGAAATGACATTTCTAAGATGCATATTCTTTCAAATATTTAATTTCTAAAATCAGGACACATCTAAGAATTGATAATGTATTAGAGTTCAGTAGGCAACATTTTTTTCTAATACTGCACAAAATAATAATGCAAATAACGATGCATCCTGGGTTCAATGAAATGCATTATATAGAAACATAACATTATATAGAGTTGATATAGAGTACATAAGATCAGAAGGTGCCTTAATAATGTTAAAGCAACTCCCCAAGAAAATTGAAATCAAAGAGGCAATTAATTTGCTAAAGATATGGATTTTAGTTAAAAAAAAAAAAAAGGTACAGTCCAGTGATTAATTTTTAAAGTGCTTTTCACTCATGTGAAATCATTAGACCATAAACTTGTAAACTGAATGTAAATCGCCTTTTAAGAGACATTTCTTATGCAATATTTGGTGCAGAAGCATAATGTTTATGTAAATTAGAGAGAATAATGAATTATTGTTCAGTGTAAATGAATAAATTTTAGCTACATGCAAAATCTTGGATAATCTTAAAACATTAATGTTGAGAGAAATAAGTGCACAAGACTAAATATTGAAGAATACTATTTTTTACAAACAAGTAAAACTAAAACAATTTCAGGTTTGAAATTTAGTCTGATCCAGAGAGTAGCTTTTTCATCATTATTTATTTTCATTGTTAATATGGAAGACAGTATTAAAAGAATTTTTTTTAGTCCACATCTTAGCTCCAAAATTAAAAGAGCATATTTTAATGGGAGCTGGTTTTAAACAATTTGACATGAGCAAGATAACAGTTTGGAAAATGTGTCTGTGCTCAGTTTTGCTTCCAAATTTGGACTTTTAAACTTATTGTCAGTCTCAGAAAGAAATAAGAAGCAGTGCAGATAATTAAACATTTGCCTTGGGGGAATTATTTGCAGTTAATTAAAACCACACACTTCGGGTGTATACTTGCTTCACTGGTTATTAAATTTGAATCATATGTTAACTACCCAGGTTTCTCACTTGTCCATCAAATGTTGCTTGTGGCAGGTTCAAGAAACAAACTTTCTCATAATATTCCAAACTTTATTGTTTAAAGCCATCTCCAGTTTTGAGAGAAAGAGAGGGAGGAGAGAGAAGGGGAGGAGGGAGAGGGAAACAAAGAAAGAATGGTTTATTTCAGATTTCATATGACTCAGCTCTGTTAGGGAGTTAAAACTCAACTGAGAGAAGCAAATTCAGTAGAGAAACTGTCTGTAAGTAATCAAGGTGTTGATCTACCATCTCCAGCTTTCTCTGAGGCCGCATGCCTACAAAATAAGTCAATGGCTTTCATATACCTTTGACTTTCTTCTCTTTCAAATGCATAAAAACTTTCTACTAGACGGTAAGCTCCATGAAGGCAGAGATTCGTGTTCCGTTTCCTGTTTGCACTCCAGAGTTAAAAACAGTGCCTGGTATATACTTGGTCCATAATAAGTGTTTGTAAAATGAATGAAAGGCCTATTTGCTGTTTTCCTCCTGATTCATTCACAGTCTCTTTTCAATGCTTTTTTAAAGGACCTCCAGAGAGACCTCAAACATTCAACAAGGGGCCCTTTCTAGCTTTGTAATAGACCATGGTCACAAAATCCTTTTAGCTATGATATTTCCTGTAAACATATCCTATAACAAAAAAGATAAGTGTATGCTGATTCTATGTTTAAATGTGCTATGTGAGGGAGGGAATGACATGGCAGGGACCAGACGGTCTGCATTCTCTCGTTGCTATTGTTCTACTGTTAACGGTTCCTGAGGAAGATGAACTTAATTATCACCGGATTTCAAGGCTCTATATTTGACTTTTTCAAGGACTCAAGGCGCCCATATGTGAACAACCACAGTAATGGAAGCATTAAGAACATTAAAATTAGATAGTCCTTTAATCTTCTCTGTTTTGCCTTCCCTTCCTAGCCTTTCCTACAATTCTAAGGCGTCCACTGATGCATAAAGCCTGCTTATGTTTCCTCCTTTGTCGCAAAAAGATGTCCCAGCCACATTTCTACCTTTGTAAGCTTTGTGCAGATATCTTATGCAGTGCTGTAAGAAAAGCTTATTTATTGATGGACACATTTAAGATTTTTAGTGGTTACTTTAAAAAATATGAGTTCTGTTTTTCCCAAATATAAATCTCTCATGTTAGTGCTAGAAGCTGCTCTATTTCCCGGTTAATTAGCTAAAGGTTCTGTTTGTTTGTTGTTAGAGTCTGCAAAGGATGACAATGAAAGTACAAAAGACAATGAAATAACAGATTGTTCTGTGTGTGACCAAGATAATCCCAATGGTAAGTTGTGAGACCCTTTATCAGTTATCAGTTATTTCTGTTGTTGTTGTTTTCTCCTTGCTGGGGTATATTACACTTTAAAAAAAGCAGTTTTGACTTTTTCTGGAAAAAATGGAATTCTGATAATATTTTACTAGCACAAATCCCAACTAATTGGTAGCTGTCATCTTTAAATGGGGCTTTTGCTCTCCACACTGCCCATAGCTCATTATTTTTGTACCAGACTGGTTTCATTTATTTTGTTTATTGTTACCTGCCTGACTACTATAAGCATTGGATTTGCAACTACTGAAATGAATGTGTGATAGCAATGAGCATAAGTATCCTCACTGGACAACATGGAGAATAAATCCAAGAGAGCAAATCTCCATATTCTTGGAAAACCAACAAGAGAGAATAGAACAAACAGAAATGAAGCAATCTGTTGAAAAATAACAGAAAAATTTCCCTAATACAAACCAGTTCCTCCCCTAAACATGAGAGTACACATTATATTTACTGGCAAAGATAACAAAAACTCAAATGAGAACACAGACACCTGTGTAGCCTCATGGAATTTCTGAATATAAGTAATAAAGAAAGGCTTTTTAAACATGTAAGTCAAAATCAGGTTATAAGCAAAATCATTAGAATCAGATTAGCTTTAGCCTTCTTCCTCCACAATCCTGAATGCTAGAAGAAAATGAAGTAAAATTTCCAGAGCTCTAAAGGACAAAGTTTCTATATATAGTGAAATTTTTATTCATGCATGAAGTCAAGAGTAATATTTTCTCAAGAATACAAAGATTAAGAAAATAGGCCACCCAGGTATCCTTTCTGAATAAACTAACAGACGTCCTGAGCAGAAATAATAAAAATAGAAAAAAGGCAAAATTCAAGATTGAGAAGGGTACACCGGGAAGGAACAATATGAAAAGGGACTAACTAAGTATATGAAAATGTTGACGTAATTATTTTCTATAAAATAATTTTGAAATAACTACTCAAAATTAGCACCAAAGTATATTACCTAAATATGTGTTTTTAACTTTAAAATTTATAGTATAAGTTGGTTTAAAATCAGAAAGACAAAAGAGAGGTTTGCTTTCAATAGTGAAAGTCTAAATAATTTAGACCATTTCTCTCTCTAAAAACAACTAGACAAAAAATATAGACAGGGGTGCCAAAAAAAACTGTGTACACATTTTAAGAGATGTTATCTATGTACTACTTTTTGAAGTTGAATTGAATAACTACAGCAATGTGTAGTATGATATTCACTCAGCCATGCTTCTGCCATTTTGTTTGACTGTCCTGCCTGTCACATGGTGACATTTGATTAATGTCATCTTTTGAGTGAGCACCATAGTTAAAATGTGTATATAGCTTTTGGCACTCCCTATATATAATTATATGTATTATATATATTATTTGATTGTATTATGTATCTCATTATAATATATTGCATATTATTCTATGTTAAAATAATGTTATATTCTATATTAATAGGTATTGCTAAGATTATTGCTAATAATCTATATTAATTACAGTATTCTACATTCCATATTACTAAAACATAATATAATATAGTATACACATTATTATATAGTATAGATGAAGAGAGAGAGACTGTTTAAAGACATCAGTGAACTAATAAAATAGTGAAGAATTGTCAAGCTAAATTCTGGGAAATGATGAATTTCCAGATATGTGAACCCAAAATTTGGAACTGTTTTTTACCTTAGGACATTTTCTGATTCTACACAAAGTGTCTGAATTCCATTACTAAAAAAAGGCAAGGGACCCTGAAAACCCCCCTGTACTGTAGCAGGAAGAATGAACCAGCAGTAGACTGGCCTTCTGAAAGACTGCTACCCAGCTTCAAATAATTTTAATCTCTAAATTAAATTAAGACCAGTCCAGATTGCTGGTCTCCTCCAGGCACCTAAGACAAACTAGTATAAAATATGTACTAGGAAAAAAAAAAGTGTTGTAGTCATCAAATTATTTGCATAAGTAATTTGTAATATATAAGGTTCAGCACATACATATAAAAAAATAGCCAGAAAAAAATGAGAAAACAAGGTAACATGAAAAGCAAAACAAAGAGTCAGGAGAAGCCCATATAAACTGAAAAGATTAGCATTGTAAACATAAAGTAGCAAGTAATTACCTTGAATATGTATAAGGAAATAAAGATTGAAATTTCAGCTGAGAACTGGAAATTCAAAGCAAAAATAATTTTAAAAGGAAAGAGAGTCTAGAAACAAAAGATGTTATAACTGAAATTAAGAATTCACTGAATGGATTTATGGGTTTACAACATATTAGGCACAAGTGAAAAAGAACTTGTGAACTACCAGTTAGGTCAGAATAATATATCTAAAATAAAAACTGTAGGGGAAAAATAAAGATGGCAAACACTAAAGAAAGGGAAAAAGAGATTGAGGATCTAATAAAAAAGTCTATCACAAGTTTAATTAGAGTCCTAGACAGTATGGAAAGAATTGGGCAGAATCAGTATTTGAAGAAATTATGATGAGAAATATCTTACATTGACAAAGGACATCAGGCCAAATGTTCCATAAGTCCTTTGAACTCCAAGAAGAAAGAATAATGATAAATCCACAACAAAGCCCATCCTAGTAAAACTACTAAAAGCCAAAGATAAAGAGAACATCCAAGAGAACATCCAAAAAACAATCTCCAAACACTTGAACTGATAACCAAGCCTTTAATAGATACAATGGAAATAAAAGACAATACCACAAAATAGCTGCAAATCAGGAATTCTAAACCGGGGTGGAGGGAGTATGTTTCAAGAATAAAGGTCAATGGAGGACATTTGGGGCCTCCCCCTCCAAAAAAGGCACAGTTCATCACCAGAGAATTCTAGAGTTCTGCAGGTAGAAAGATACTAATCCCAGATAGAAGGTTAAAGAGGGAGGAAGGAATTAAAAGCAAAGAGTAATTATTAGATAAGTCTAAATTAATATTGATGGATTTATAAATCAATAATAATAATGTGTTGTTAAGATATATATATATAAAACATTAAAATATACCACAATAATGGCGTTTATTGGAATGAGGTAAATTAAAGTGCCCTAATGTCTTCCCATTAACATGGAGAGTTAAAGTATCAATTAACGTTGACATTTTGTAAGTATTAATGATCCCTGAGTGTCAGGAATTGAGGTGAGTCCTGTGGTTGCACCAGCCAGCTGCCTGGAGAGAGTTTCTATGCTATGGTGTAAAGAGGAGGAACCCAGGAGGAGTCCAAAAGACTCCCCAGGTTAAGGAGACAGAGCTGAGAGGCCTGGGAGGCCAAGGCAGGTAGAATTTGAGGGACAGTTTTCCTTCCACAGAGGGCTTGCTTAGAAGTCTAGAGAGGGATCTCCTCAAATCTTCAGCTGAGTAATTATATAAGTGTATACATAAGAGGAAACTACCCAAGGCTGGGTAAGAACCCTAGAAGATCTAAGGGAATGATACCTGGAGCTTGTGCAGCACTGGGAGGAGTGCCCGTTCCCACCAGCCAGACTGAATAGCCTGAACATTCATAGAGAACTCAGAAGGCTTTTGCTTTAGTAGTTAAGTAAAACAGGCTGTAGATTAAATGCTGCTCTTGTCTTCCCCAATACAGCTTAAAAGTGAGACCTGAAAGGATCAAAATGTTTCTGAGTAATTAACTACATCCCAGAAAGAAGTTCAAGAATACTTATAGGAATATAAATACACCTCATAACCAACAAAGTAAAATTAACAAAATTACCAAGCAAGGAAAGAGGTATTGCAAGACAATTCTTTGTACCTTTCACGTTTCTGCATATCTCATCATAGGCACTGCTTGTATTCTTGAAAAGGATAATTTATCTCCAGATCAAAAGCAGACAAGCTGTCTATTTTAAAATTAAGAGAATCTTGCGATTCTGTAAGCTTGGAATTCCTCTCCTGTGATATAACCCACTGAGTGTGCAGGCATCACCTGGTTCGCTTCATGTCATCAAGTGGGAATTGGGGCTTAGGGAACAGATTTAAATACTGTGGTTACTGCTATTGTTTCGAAGAATAAACTGATTTCCATCTTTAGCTTGGGAGTCTATGTCTCCTGTCAGCCTCCTGGAAGTTGTGACTAGCTAACTTGCTGATTTGCAAGTAGAGCAAAATCTCAGACTCCTCCACAATTCACTTTATTTTATTATAAAGTTGTAGGGTACATGTGAGTATTTGCTACATAAGTAAGTTGTATGCAGGTGAGGTTTGGGCTTCTAGCCAGTCCTCCTTCCCCCTGGTAGTGAACATGGTACCTAATTAATTATTGTGTGCCCCTTATCCCCCCTTATCCCCTCCCCCTCCTTGAGCAGTGCCTGGTGTCAGTTGTTCCTGCCTTTGTGCTCTTATGCTCAGTGTTTAGGGCTCACTTATGAGTAAGAACATACAGTAATCAGTTTTTGTGTCTGTGATAGTTCATTTAGAGTGATGTTCTCTACTTGCATCCATGTTGCTGCAAAGGACATAATTTTGTGCTTCATGACTGTGTGGTATTCCATTGTGTATGTGTACCACATTTTCTTTATGCAGTCCACTGTTGGTTCCATGTTTTTGCTATTATGAATACTGTAGTGCTGCAATAAACATAAGTGTGCAGGTGTCTTTTTGGTAGAGAGATTTATATTTCTCTGGGTATATTCCCAGAAGTGAGATTGCTGGATTATATGGTAGCTCAAATGTATAGTTCTTTGAGAAAACACCACACTGCTTTCCACAAAGTCTAAGCTAGCTTTCATTCCTACCAACAGTGTAGAAATGTTCTTTTTTCTTTGTAGCTTTGCGAACGTCTGTTGTTTCTTGACTTTTTAATGATAGTCATTCTGACTGGTGTGAGGTAATATCCCACAGTAGTTTTGATTTACATTTCTCTCATGATTAGTGAAGTTGAATTTTTTTTAAATGTTTGTTGATTGCTTGGGCATCTTCCTTTAAGACAAGTCTGTTCATGTCTTTTCCCCACTTTTTATGGGTCTATTTTTTTTTCCTGCCAATTCATTTGTGTTCCTTGTACATTCAGATGTGAGGGCTTTGTCAGATTCATAGCTTGCAAATATTTTTTCCCATTCTATTGGTTGTCTCTTTACTCTCTTGATATTTTATTTTTCTGTGCAAAAACTTCTTAGTTTGATAAGGTTCTACATGTCAATTTTAGCTTTTGCTATATTTGCTTTTGAGGACTTGGCCATGAATTCATTGCCTGTTCCTATGACCAAGAGAATGTTCCCCAAGTTTTCTTTTAAGATTCTTATAGTTTAAAGTTTCATATTCAAGTCCTTGATACATTTCAAGTTAATTTTTGTATTTGGTGATAGGTAGGAGTCCAGTTTCATTCTTCTGCATGTGGTTAGCCAGTTTTCCCAGTACAATTTGCTGAATATATATATATATTTTCAATGTTTGTTTTTGTCTGCCTTGTTGAAGATGAATTGGTTGAAGGTCTATAGTTTTATTTCCTCTGTCCTGTTCAGTTGGTTTACTCATCACAATTCTTAACAGAAAGCAGGAAAACATACACACAGGAGAGAAAAATCAATAATTATAAGTTAATCCAGAAATTCATATGATATAATTAATATGTAAGGGCATGTTAATTATTGTTATAACTGTATTCCACATCTCCAAGAAGGTAAAATACGAATTGGCCTTGTCAATTTGAGAGATAGAAGATATGAAAATACCTAAATTGAATTTCTAGAAATGAAACAGTGCCTGAAATAAAAATTACACTTGATGGGAACCGGCAGATTAGACACTGCAAAAGAAAAGATTAATGAATTTGAAAATGTAGCAATAGAAACTACCTAAATTGAAACAGAGAGAGAATACATGACTGAAGAAAATAAGAAGAGCAAACATGAGTTATGAGACAACTTGACAGATAATTATAATTACTGTGCAGGAATTATGGTATTGAAATTCCAGTTAATGAACTGGAGTATCTGAAGGTGAGTGTGGAAGGGAGAGAAAAAAAAACATTTCAAGTAAAAAAATGGCTAAAATTTTTCAATAATTTGATTAAACTATGAACCCACATTATCTGAGAAGTTATTTGGCCTCCAAGCACAAGAAACATATAGAAAATTATAGCTAAGTATATCATAATCAACTTACTCAACACCAGCAATAAAGAGAAAAATCTCAAAAACAATCAGAAAAAAGACAAGTTATGAAGCAAAAGTCTTGGCAGAAACTACAAATACACACAAAAATGGGGATGAATCTCACAAATGTATTGTTAAACTAAATCAGGTATGAAAGAATATACAGTGTTCAATTTCATTTACATCAAGTTCAAAAAGCAGTAAAAAATAATTAATAATTAGAAAGACATGGTTACGTGGTAAAACAATAAAGAGAATCTAGGTAACGATTACTATGGTAGTCAGGATGCTGATTAAACTTTGGTGAATGGGGAGGAGGTACTGCCTAGGAGGGAGTCATGGGGGGGCGGCTACTGGGATTGATGGTTGTTATAAAAATACATACTTTTTGTATTTGCTTTTTGTTATTTAATGAAGCTGCCTATATATTTTTATATTTTTATATATGTATGTTGAAAGTAAAATAGTAAAAAGTGGAAGAAGGAAAATAATGAATTGAGGAAGGAAATGTAGGAAGAAGAAAAGACAGAAAATATTAATGACAAGGATTATAAAACAAGATTATGGTGGGAAGCAGAGAGAGTTGCACATAAGCTGACTTCCACAAAGGCAACTCAAAAATTAAAAATCCTATCATGTTATTGATCCTAACAATATAAGTTACCTTGAGGATAGCTTTGAAAAATTGTATGATAATTACAAATAGAATTAAATCACAATAGAATTAAAGAAAGATATCTTATTTTCTAAATTTCCCAAAAAGATCACACCAAACATGAGAATACATTTGGTAATGCAAATAATAATAATTTTAAAAACTAGCAGTGTTAAAAAAAAAAAAAGCACAATGTGCCTAATAAGATAATAGAAACACAAGCAAATAGTTATGGCAGTAAGTATAAGTAGGTTACTTTAGTAAGTGTAAGTAAACCACTCAGATTGAGTTAAACTCAATGAAATTGTAAAGGTTTAAAAGTATAAAGTTAGGAAAAGATATACTTGGGAAATAAACATCAAGAGAAAACATGAAAAACTACTTTAGAAGAAACTACTTTATCCAGTAAGAATTCTAGTCTCAAATGAGAAAGAGTGGTCATTTTATATTGATAAAAATTTAAATCTCTGATTAAATATAATAGTGATGGATCTTTATGTGTCAAATGATATGGCAAGATACAATATAGGTAAAAATCTGTTAGAAATACAATGAGGAATTCACAGATAAATTATTATCAGTCAATGACAGAACCAATAGACTAAGAATGACATGGAATGTTTGAAAATGTGATTAACAGGGCAGTCCTGCTGTAGGAATAGACAGACTGATCAATGAAACATACTAAAGAGTTTAGAAATAGACCCAACAGATCTGGGATTTCAGCACATATTCTTGCTGACATTTTGAAGAAAAATGACTCAATAAATGGCATTAAGACAACTAGTTGGCCATTTGGAAAAATAAGCTGAATCCCAACCTCATTTCTTACACCAACGTAAATTCCACAAGGAGCAAAGATGAAATGTAAAAATGAAACTACAAAAATGCTAGAGCAAAAGAGCCAGAGGTTATTATTCAGCACTGAAAAGAAATGAACTATCAAGCCATGAAAAGACATGGAGAAAACTTAAATGCATATTACTAAGTGAAAGAAGCCAAACTGAAAAGACTGCATGCTGTATGAATCTAATTACATGGCATTCTGGAAAAAGCAAAACTATGGAGACAAAGAAAAGATCAGTTGGTGCCTAGAGTAAAGGAAGAGGGAGGAATAGGAGGAATTTTAGGACTGTGAAAATACTCTATATGATACTATAATGGTGGCTACAGGTCATTATTACCTTTGTCCAAACCCACAGAATGTGTAGAAACACAAGTGGATTCTAATGTAAGTTATGGACTTTTAGGGGTTACATGGGATATCTCTATTCCTTACTCTCCATTTTGCTGTAAACCTAAAGCGGCACTAAAACTTTGTCTTTTTTTTTTTTTTTTTTTTTGAGTTGGAGTCCCACTCGATCGCCCAGACTGGAGTGCAGTGGCTGCTCCCGGCCACCGCAGCCTCAACCTGCTGGGCTCCGGCGCTCCTTCCGCCTCAGCCTTCCGAGTAGCCGGAATTACAGGCGCGCGCTGCCACGCAGGCTAATTTTTTTGATTTATTGTAGAGATCAGGTTTCGCCTGCCCAGGCGGGTCTCGAACCCGCGGGCTCAGGCAATCCACTCACCTCAGCCTCCCAAGGCGCGGGATTACAGGCTGAGCCACCGAGCCCGGCTAACTTTGTCTTTTTAAAAAGCAACCAAAAAGCAATTTTCAAAAATAGGGACAGCTTTTTTGAACTGTGAATATATACTTGCAGACTCATAAGTATATGCATATTATAAAATACAAACTTCTATGCATATATCTGTAACATATGTATGCTTGCATATGTCAGTAAATGTCATAAAAGATGGAAATGATTAAATCTGAATATATACATGTTGCCATGATACATAAAAATTATGATCAAATTTTAAAAACTAGTAGAAAAAATGTTCTCACATCAATGACAAAGAGCTAATTTTCTTATCTTAAAAAAAAACATTATAAATCAATAAAAAATATATAAACAACCCAAGAGGAAAGTGGGCAAAAGACTCTATTAAAATTAGCAAAAGAAAAAATACGGTCATTATAAATATGAAGAGATGCCTTTTCTCTTTATTATTTAAAAAATGCAAATAAAATCACAGTATAGTAAATTTTTTTTTCAAATATAGATAAGTTTAAGTAGAACTGAAAATTCATAAAATTAGTGGGAATAGGGTTTCCAAACACACTCACACAATATTAGTAGAAGACTGAAGGGCATAACCTCCTTATCAGCAATTTTGGCAAACCCTTTGATGAAAGAATTATGCTTCAGGGATTTATCCTAAGATAACACCCACCCGGGGTATGGAGATATTTATTCACTAAAATGTTCATTGCAATATTGTGTTTAATGGCAAAAAAAAAAAAAAAAAGGTAAACATCTGAAAGTTCATCCATAACATGGAACATTATGCATCTTATTAAAAATAAGATTTCTGAAGAAATTATAGTGACAGTGGATGATGCCTATTAAAATATGAAATAAAAAAGCAGGACTCAAAGCATAAATATATTTTGACCCCAGGATATATTTACATATTTGTGCATTTATTTGTATCTATGCACAGATACATACACACAGAAATTAGTGTGTGTATAAATGCATGTATATGTTTTTATAAACTGTATATACACACACATGCACACAAGAAAAAATGGCAATTCACAATATTAAAAGTGGCATCCCTCACTTATATAATTATCCACAATTCTCAATACTTGCATGTATTTTTAGAGTATCTATAAGGAAATAACATTTCTTTTGTAAGTACAAAAAGAAAAATAATTTTTAAAATAATTTGCATTAGGAAAGTAAGTTTTGTTGGCCCTAGGAGAAAAGCAAGGATGTCTAGAAGATAATCAAATTTTCATAATCTTGTTTTAAGTTTTGCTCTTAACCTGGAATATTTTTAGACATAGTAAAAGTAAAATTTTGAATATTAGCAGCAATCAAATCTCAAGTTTAACAAAAAGACACAATTTCCATGATCTCTTTAAGACATCAAAGAAACAAAGTCTTTATTCTTAGGAAAATGTGTGCATCTAATAATCTACAAGCAATAAAACCGTATTGTTGTTGCTATTGTTAAAAAACAATCCATTTACAAAATGAGTTTAGGTTTATCCCCAAGAATTGCTTAATTCTAGATTAATGTCCCAGACCAATTTTTATGCAAATTAATTAAAGCTAAAGTATTAGTTTGAGCCAAACTTAATTACCAAGACTCCAAGAAACAATCATATGATCAGTTTCTAAAGAGAAGTGAATGGATTTGTGGATTATCTGTTCTAATGGTCCCCTCCCACCAGTATGGATGATTGAGTTCACTGTAGGAAAAACATATACATTAACTGTGGCAATCTTTGTGTTCTTTTGTTTCCTCTGCCCTGAGGGATTAGGGCAGAGGACAGTGGGGGGGAATTCAACTAGTCTGAAAGTGGAGAAGGAAATCTAAATCTTGCCCCATGGGGCCAAGAAAGCAAGATGGAATGTGCATGTCTGAGTGCACTGAAGAGAAAGGCAAATGTTGTGGCAATACAGCAGGCCTGGGTACAGGCCTGGGAGCTCACACGTACCTCGTCCTTGTGTCATATGCCAAATTCTGGCTCTTTTTCAGAGCTGGGCACCTCATTTCTTTCCCATTTCTTACAAATTTTAGTTTAGAAAAAAATGGGAATGGGAAAAATATATGTATTTGTCTTTCAAGAAAAGATTGCCAAAATATCTAAAGCATCCAGGTGAAACAGATTACAGATTGGGAGCAGAGACAAGTTTAGAGGGCAGGGAAGGGAAATGTTCCAAGAATAGCCTTTTATCCTCCAAGTGAAATGCCAGGCCTTACAAGTCATGGAAATTCCCTGGTATCCATCAACAGCCTCAGATGGCCACTTCAAGCAGTCCCTTCTTATCAGCAGTGCCCCAGGCTCTGTTGAATTGTGATTTTCTCATTCCTGATTGAATTCCTCTCAAAATTTATCAAGTGGAGCACTGGGACCAGGTGACACACAGGAATGCAGATTGGCTGCTCCTACTCCCTAGATGCTCTGTTCTTTCCCGTCGTTGTACAGACAGAGCCAGATAGCAAATAATGAGTCAAAGGTCCTGGCAATGACCTAGTGTGATGAGTAGGTTTGATGGTCAGTTCCCTTCCAAAACTGAATGAAGCTTACTCAATGAACAAAGAAGTTTCCCTCTCAATATCATCCACTCCACCTAATAAGCAAACATCAATGAGACTGGAAACTTCATCAAAAGACACAGGAACCTAGGAAATGATCTAGTTCTACAGTCTTTTTTATGTTCTATAGATGATGAAATTGAAGGCCAAAGAGGTTGTGATTTGTCCTGAAACATCCAGTTATCTTACTACTCCCATTTCAGGGGTCTCTGCAACAAATACAGTATATGAAATGCTTAGTAGCATAAGGCACTTACTTTGTTAAAGAATGCAAGAGAAAGTAAGGTATGGTGCTTAATGACTATTTACAGACTTTGATGAGTACCATAATAGAGGCAATTAAATAGACATTTATCGATGACTCCTTATTAATAGGTGCTGAGGAAAAAATATGAATAAAAAAATTTCTGTCTTCACAGTGCTCATAATCTGGTAAGAGAGATAAACACACATTCAAGTATATTGCAGTGTAATAAGGATAATAATAATGGATGGATGGGCAAAAAACACAATAAGCAAAGATATGATCAATCTTGCCTAGTAATTCAGAGTAGCTACACAAAAAAGATAAATTGAAGGCTTAGCTTTGAAAAATGAGGAGAATTCTACTATGTAGGAAAGGAGAAGAAAGGATATCTCAGCCATTGAGAACACATGCTAAGTAGGTACAAAGGCAAGAAATAAAGTAATATGTTTAGAAAATGATTATTAGAGCATAGAGAATGATAATTAATTTGGCCAAAAGACAAGAAAGAGGGACACTAAATGAAAAGTTACTTAACAGTTATATTTGTCAAGTGTTTCTAAAATCCAAACAGAGACTGAAAAAAAGTGGATAGATTTGGTTACACACACACACACACACACACACACACACATACATCTTTTAGCCAGAATCTTTTCTTCTATGATATCACTAAGAGCATTTTTCTCTATTTTTGAAAGTGTTTCATTATAATTATTAAATTGTAGAATATTCAATTGTTATAAAGTACAAAATGTAGGTTAGCAAAATAAGAATCTTATAAATTAATCCTCATCAACCATTCGAAGATGATCAGTGTTAATATTTGAGATGTAGTCTTCCAGTTTTTGTCCCTGCTAATGTAAATGTATGTAAGGGCACTTGTAATGTGTGTGTAGTTAAAAATAAAATAAAATCACATTCTACTATCTACAATCTTTTTAAACCTCATAATATGTTATTTAGTGATTGCCATCACATAGATAAAATACTGTTGCTTAGATTTCCTATAATCCTTAGATTAGAAATTCTATTGCTATTTTCTATCATCTGTTGTATCTATCATCATTTCACATTTCATTTTACTTACTATCTTTGCTTTCTTAGGGAACTTTCATTCAAGAGTTTGATAGCTAAAACATTGGGGTTTTTTAACCTGTAGTGTTTGTTTTCTTTTATGACATCCATTGCAGATGTTAATACTGTCACCATGGTTTTAGATTTGTAGGTTTTTTTCTTATTGTTTCAGTCACTTCACTGTACATTCAATCCATCTTTTCATTTCTTTATCCATTTCTTTCTTATATTTCACTGCAAATACAAAGATACATTTTTATGTTCTTTTCTTCTGAATGTATATTTTACAAAAGTATTTTCACTTAGTGTAATTCTGATATTACATTTTAATGTTTTAATTCTTCTCTTTGTTTGATGAGCTAGAAATAGCAGTCCAGGCAAGACATTTGCCAGGAGATAAACTGAATATATCCCTTTAATTTCTATGTGCTTCATAACAGACTCTTTCTCTCCATCCAGCCATTCTGGTGTCCATCTAGTATGTATGAACAATGGACCTGGAATGCAAAACCTGTGGCTCTAGGTTTATCAGAAATGGGGTTGACGTTCTTGTATCCCATTTATTTTTTTAACTATTTTTATTTTAAACATGTGGGGTACAATTCAGGGTTAGGTCATAAGTAGTCATCATGAAGGAAAAGTTTGGGTACCCTTATTGATGTTATGTGCCCCCCAAATCCCATTTCTCAAGGTTGATTTTATAAACTTGATTTTAGAATTTTACACTAATTCCTGTTAAATTTCATTCTGCTTCATTCAGTCTATTGAGAATATTTCAGCCTTGATTTATTGTCCAATTGATTTATTATTTTTCTGTTTCCTGTCATCTAAAAATCTGTTAGAAGTGATTTTTTATTCAGAAAATTGGAACTCTGTTTCACTTCTTATTAGAAAGAATTTTTTCCACACATAATCCTTGTCTTCCTGCAACTATTTGCTTTTTGAGGACAAACATTGCATCTTTATTGTTCAAAATTTACTCCAGCACCTGACATATCTACCATTTAGTGGCACTCAATACATTGTAGAATGACCAGTAGGGCAGTCATCATTGCTCTATATAGTACCCAAAGGTGATAAGGGTTGAAACTGGTTTCTAGGGAAAGATTTCGCATTGCTTTCTACTTCACATTAATTAATTTTGTGACCAGCAGTAGCATGACATAATCTAAATAATAAAAGCTGCAAATGGAATCCTTGTACATTTCTAGCAGAAGTATAAAGTGGAACAAATTCTTTATGACACTGTTTTGCAGGATCTAGTAAAGCTAAACATATGTGTTCTCTATTACTTAGAAATTTCATTTCTGGCTTCATATATATATGAGTACATAAATGCACCAAAAGACATATCCAATTATGTTTATAGCAGTGTTATTCAATATAGCAGTGTTATTTATAATAGCCCCAAACTGAAAACAATTCAAAACTCATATGACATTGTATATTCAGACAGTAGAATATTATATATCAATGAAAAGGAATAAACAATTGATGCACACAGCAATGCAATTAATCACACAGACAACCAGTATTAAAAAATAAAAAAATACGAAAGAGCATACAATGTATGTTCTGTTTATACAAATTTCAAAAACAGACAAAACTGTTCCCTGGTGGGAGGATCGACAAGAGGAAATCACTTGTGTGAGAAATGTTCTTGATCTGGATGGTTATTACACAGGAAGATACATGTGTATATGTAAATAGTTATCAAGCTGTACACTTGATGATTTGTGCATTTTACTACATGCAAATAGATCTTAATTTAAAAAAATTAAAGGGCAAAATAAAGATATTTCCAGGCAAAACAAAACATAAAAGAGAAGGTAGTCAGATACCTAGTTACAAATTTTGAAAGCAGAATTAGGATCACAGCACTTCCTTTATGGGGTTAACATGATAATCAGAGATAATATATGTGAAGTATCTAGGGACAGTCTTGCACCTTTTATGGAATCAATAATCTGCAGACACATTGGCATCTTCTAGGTCAGTGCTTCTTAAGTTTTCACATTCATACGAATCACATGGTTATCTTTGTTGAAATGCAGACTCTAATTCTGTAGGTCTGTGATGAGACTGAAATTCTGCACTTTTGAAGAGCTCCCAGGTAATTCTAATGTTGCTTGTCTGTGGGTCATATGTTGAGTAGCAATGAGGAGGAGTTGGGATAAATGGAGTTTTTCAGCAAGGGAAAGGCCTTGATCAAATTCATGTTTTAAATGACCTTTCTGCTAGCAATTCACAAAATATATTACAGGGGAATAAAATGGAAGATCCAAAAGACAGATGATATATCCCTGAATGAGGTAAGGGGAAGAAGGAATGGAAATTGAGGAAAGAAAAATATTTTGCAGAATCATCAAGACTTGGCATTGTATTGAACTTTAGGAGTAATGAAAGAATGTCATCAAATGCAGCTTGAGGTTTCTAGCTCCTATGATCAGATAGGTAGCTTTAAATATTTTATCAGATCCTTTTGATTAAAACTGAGATCAAGAGGAATGGATGTCTCTCTCTCTCTCTCTCTCTCTCTCTCTCTCTCTCTCTCTCTCTCTCACACACACACACACACACACACACACACACACACATCACAAAGAAAAAAAACAACCCCCTCCCAACCTGGGTCAGGCTAACAGAATAAATCAAGGGAAGCATAATGGTGGGTGGTTTAAGAATAGTTATATCAAAGACGAAGCTGTAGGACGAAGGATTATATATGTCAGCTCTACTTTGGTGACAAATGACCCCAAACAACTCATTGGCTTTCAGCAGCAAAGGTTTGTTGTGTCTCTGGTTGACCATGCTTGGCTCTGTTCCACGTGTTTTCAATTCAAGATCTGGGCTGAAGGAGAATGCTCAGTTAGAATCAAGAGAGCTACAGGAAACTTGCAATGGATCTCAAGACTTCTGCCCAGATGCAGTGCACATCACATTTGTCCAGTGCCAGTTTTTTAAAAGATCTTTGAAAACATGGATTTGATCAAGGTCTTCATCCCCATTCCTCCCCATTGCTATTCAACATATAACTCACAGATAAGCAACATTGGAATTACCCAGGAACTTTTCAAAAATGCAGCATGTCAGACCTCATCACAGACCTACAGAATCAGGCCTGCATTTTAACAAAGAAGTGTCTGTGATTTGTATGCACATGGAAACTTGAGAAGCACTGACCTAGAAGATGTAGGTATATCAGCAAATTACTAATTCCATAAAAAATGTGCCTATATATCCCTTTTGTGCCTATAACCAACCTAGCTGTTTTTTCTTAAACTCAACACTTAAATAACCTCAGCACAAAATCTTTCATTAGCAAAAGATAAAATGGACAAGTTTCAATTTCCTCTCTTAATGAGCACTTAAATGTTTTAATCTCTACAGGGGAGGGCAGGAGGAGAAGCCAAGGGGTATGGAAGAAAAACCATTACTCGATAATCAGCCTGAGAGTAATCAAGAGTTGACTGGATTCTCTCCTGGCCTTCATTCTGTTTAGCATGTGTCTTAAGAGGATGGTTGAGCTGGTATGCCATTCACCTCCCATGTGGTCACATGATTCACATTTTGTATGCTTTTGTTTTTTATTTTTTATTTTTTATTTTTTTATTTTTTTTATATATATAATATTTTTTTAATTGAGGGGTACAGTTAAGGGTTAGGTACACAAATATGTCTCGTTCAGGCACCCTTGTTGATAAGGAGTGTCCCCCCATCTCCAGATAGGTATTTACTGCCATTAATCCCTTTCCTTATCCCTCCCCCTCCCCGCATAGTTTCCCACCACTGTCAGTCATTTTCTTGTGGTAATACGTTCGATGATCAAGGTCTATTATATGAGTGAGAACATGTGGTACTCAGTTTTTTGTTTCTGTGAGAGGTCACTCAGTATTATAGACTCTAGTTCCATCCAGGTTGCTGCGAAATTCATTATTTCGTTCTTTTTTATGGCTGCATAGTATTCCATTGTGTATATGTACCACATTTTTTTAATCCAGTCCTCTTTTGATGGACAGCAAGTTTGCTTCCAGGTTATTGCTATTGTGAATAATGCTGCAATAAACATACGAGTGCAGGTATCTTTTTATAGAGTGATTTGAGGTCTTCAGGGTATATTCCCAGTAGGGGGATCGCGGGGTTATATGGGAGGTTGGTGTTTAGAGCTTTTAGGAATCGCCACACTGCTTTCCACAGAGGTTGCACTAGTTTACACTCCCTCCAACAGTGTAGAAGTGTTCCCTTTTCGCCACATCCTCTCCAGCAACTGTTATTTTTTGAGTTATTGATAATTGCCATTCTGACTGGAGTTAGGTGGTAGCTCAGGGTGGTTTTGATTTGCATCTCCCTGATGATTAGTGACGTTGCACATTTCTTCATGTGTCTGTTGGCTGCTTGGATGTCTTCCTTTGAGAAGTGTCTGTTCATATCTTTTGCCCATTTTATAATGGGGTTGTTTGTTTTTTTCTCTTCCGCCCGTTTGAGTTCCTTGTAGATCCAAGATGTTAAGCCTTTGTCCGACCTGGAGTTGGCAAATACTTTTTCCCAATCTGTAGGCTGTCTCCCTGCTCTCTTGATGGTTTCTTTGGCTTTGCAGAAGCTTGTTAGTTTGATGAGGTCCCACTTGTCTATCTTATCTCTTATGGCCTGT